>CAUYUJ010012158.1:120000-185000 GCA_963575745.1 Prorocentrum cordatum | reverse complement strand
AGTGGAAGTCCAAGGTCGACTGGTCGCTGGGTGAGGAGTACTTGAGGCTGACATCTCACGACACCATCGAGGACGCTCTCGCGGACGAGGAGGTGACGGACAAGTTGCGGAAGAGGGCGCAGATCCAGAAGCACTTGACGTCGGTGCGGGACGCAGCGCCCAGGGACGAGGAATAGGGGTGGCCCGAGGGTTCGTTTTGGAGTGGCGACCCTTGGGCAAGTCTCGCACTGCTGTGCTCACTCCTGTGGATCTGTGCTGCGTGGGCTTCGTCAGCGGGAGATCGTCAGGTCGAGGGTGGAGCAGAAAGGGGCTTCCTCGGGCTCGCCGCGCTGACCCTCGCCCAACCGGTGTACGCTGGAGGGCGGGGCCTCTTTTGTTCAGGCCGTGTCTTGTATATCTCGGACCTGAACCGCACCGGTGCGCTCAACCTTCGTCGTGCCCCACGTGAGCAGGTGCTTTCTTTACGGCGGCCTGATGATGATGGACTTCAGGGAGCGGGACCCTCTTCGGAGTTTGCCTTCTCCTACGGGGCCCCTGGCCACGCGAGCTGCGAGCTCAGGCTTTACGACGGAACAGCCGAGGCTAACCTGGCTGCGCACTTGTCGGGCGGTTCGGGCTCCACGGTCGCTGGCGGCGGGGCGTGTTGGGGCAGGCGGTGGGTCGACTGTCCCGAGCTCGCGGGGGGGCGCGACGGGGCTCCAGCGCAAGGTGGTCTACGACATCTGGGATCGCGACGCCTCTCTCGGGGCGTGGGGGAGCATCAGCGACGGCAAGGCGGTGCTTCGCCGTCTGCGGGGGTCCGACAGCTCGGGCTACGCAGTGGGTGGAGGATGCGGCCACAGGCGGACTACATCTACTACTACGTTTATCAAGAAGGGCGACCTCTGCAGGATGGCGGTGGACCAGGTCTCGCTGCCGCCTCCAGGGGCCGCGGGCCTGTCTCTGACGGACCTCTCGACCACCGCGGCGCCATGCCTAGAGCGTTTCGAGAGTCGGATGCTGGAGGATCCGAAGGAGGTGGACTGGGGGAGATACGATGGCATCAAGAGCTACTCCGATCCAGGTTGGAAGGATCGTCACACCAGGCTCACCGTGGCCATGAGGATGATGCGTGCAGGAATGGTCTAGTACGTCAAGGAGGTGAAGCACACCGTGGGCCTTTTCTGCGTGGCCAAGGATGTGAGCGAAGACGGGCGGGGCGTGATAAAGTCCCGCCTCATCTGGGACGCGCGGAAGGTGAATCTGCTTTTTCGGCGACCACCGTGGACCCCACTGGGGTCACCCTCTGCCCTGTCCGAGTTGGAGCTGACGAACGACATCTTGAAGGATCGTGTGCTGAGCAGTTTCCAAGGGGGCGTGCCCAACTGGTTCTACAGGTTGAGGTGGTCGGACGGGCTAGCGGAGTACTTCACGCTGGAGGGGGTCGTGCCCGAGGAGCTCCACGCCTTCGCGAAGGATGCGGGGGTGGAGCTGCCAGCCCCGCCTGCGGGTGCCGCGGGCGTGGGGTCAGTGGCGCCCGTGGCGGGGGCTGCCTGGGCGGTGTTCTTGGCCCTCTCGGCACTGGTGGACTGCTTCGAGTCTATGGAGGGATTGGCCACGGAGCAGATCACCTTGGGCAGGGCGTGTCCGAGTTTCGCCAAGGCCGAGCTTCTCCTTTTACTGTGCATCGACGACTACATCGGCTTGAAGCTGGTGAAGGATGGGGAGGACGTGGACCTCGAGGTCACAAAGGGCCACGTGCGGAGCTATCTGAACGCGAAGGGGCTCGCCGTGCACAAGGAAGAGGCTGGGGAAGGACTGCGACGCGGGCTTGGGCATACCATATCTGGACGGCCCTATACGTTGAAGGTCTACCCCGAGAAGATGAAGGACCTGATCATCTGTACCGAGGCAATGGCGGTGACTCGGTCCGTGCGACCTCGGGAGCTGGCCACGGTGGTGGGCTGCTGGGCGTGGGCGATGCTGGTTTGTCGGCCTGCCTTTGCGATCCTGGGCGCCTGCTACCGATGGGCCGGGGCTTTTGCGGACGAGGAGGCCGAGAAGCCGCAGCGCCTCCCTGTCCCCGTGTTGGAGGAGTTGAAGGCTCTGTCATCGCTGGCCATCCTCTTCGAGGCGAACCTGGAGCTGGACTAGCACACGACAGTCTACATGACCGACGCGAGCGACGAGGGCTTCGGAGCGGTCGCGACGAAGTCAAGCGTGGAGGAGATCAGGGGCGAGCTAGACCGTGGGGCCGAGCAGGCGTTGCAGATTCGAGTAGGGGGGACGCACGCGGGGATAGAGGACGAGGTGAGCAAGGAGGGCCTGGAGGAGGACGAGACGATGCACCCGAGCGAAGGACGTCCTGGTACACTGACGCTGCAGCAGGGTTTGCTGGACCTGAAAGGGGACCTCGGGGACCAGGTGAGCGCTTGGATGGAGGACGTGCGAATGGGGGAGTTGATGGACGTGGCGGTGGTAGAGCGTCTTTTTCAGCCGCCTGCGGAGGCGGTGGTATTGGGTCTGCCACCTCACCTTGTTCCTGGACACCTTCTCGGACAACTACTACAGGGACTCACGCACGCCCTGGGGTTACGAAAGGCTCAGCGAGGGCATGCAGCGCAAGGTCGACGAGGACAACTACATCGCGCAGGTGATCATCGAGGTCGCCAGGCCCGCGGTCCGCGAGGGGCTCGGCTTCGTTATCTTGGGGCCCGTGGCGCTGAAGATGCTGGAGTAGGCGCCCTGGGACAGGCTTACCGAGGCGGAGGGCGTCTTCTCCCTGGAGGTGGGCGAGCTGGCGGTGCTGACCAACCTGGCGAGGCTCGTGGAGAACGATGGGCTGTGGGACGAGTTCCCGCTGACCTCGGGCGTCGCCGTCAACTATGGGGACGTCTATCAGGAGCACTACGCCACGAGGTTAGAGCAGCTCGACTACGCCTGGAGCGAAGTACCAAAGGGGGCGCAGGTGCGACTGCGACGGGGTCGACCTCGGGTGGTGCGGAGCAGGGGGCAGGTGATGCCCATCGGCGCCTCCTGGGTCGACGAGTCGAGGTGGTACGAGCTCTTCAGGGGACGCTGGGAGACGGAGGGACACAATGTGCTGGAGCTGCTGTGCGTGGTGAGCGTGCTGCGGCATCTGGCGAGATCTTCGAGATGATGGCACAAGCGAGCGGTGATCATGGCGGACTCTGTTGTCTCCATGGGCGTGCTGCAGAAGGGGCGCTCATCGGCGACGTCGCTTCTGAGGCTGGCACGAGTGGCATGTGGCATCGCGCTGGCGCTGGGCATCAGGGGTTACTACCGGTGGGTGCCCAGCCAGTGGAACATGGCGGACGGCCCGAGCAGAGGCGTCGACATCGGCGCAGCGGACGAGACCAAGCAGGCGCACAGGATGAGGACGATGCCCAAGGCGGTGCGGCCGCTGCTGCAGATGCTGGAACGGCGGCGGTGACTCGCGGGACCTTGGCGGTACGTCTGGGGCTCGACTACCCCCTCAGCAGGGAGGCCCCGGCCTCCCATGCGAGAACGTGGCGGCCTTGGGCGTCTACCTCGGCGACGTGGGTTGCTACTGCCACCACATCGGGAGCGACGGCGACTGCGAGAAGGAGCTGCAGGGCGTCACGCTGGGCCGCCGCGGGCGGCGAAGCTGGTTCGGCTGCGAGGAACGGCGGCAGGCTGTCCCTCTGGGTCGTGCTGGCGGTGATGCTGCACGTGGTCAACGGAGCTCGAAGGGGGGCGTCTGCGCCGCCGCTGCAGAAGCGCGGCGCACGCGCCTGGCAGCAGGCCAAGCAGGACCGCCCTCGGTGGAACAACAGGTTGGTGGTCCACGCCGTCGACGACTCCACCAACGTCGTCTACGAGCGGGAGGTCAGGGCCTTCCTCGTTGACTGCAAACGCGGGGAGGTGCCGTTCACGACCTTGGAGCAGAGGGACCGCGCGCTGGGGAACTACATCAGTGACCTCTGCGACCTGAGGGGCGACAACTACATGAAGGCCTCCCTCGCCTTCAATGGCTTCATGCAAATCTTCGAGGACCATCGAGGGAGGCTCCCAACGGCGCATCGTGCCCTGAAGTCGTGGGAGCGCATGCAGTTCGGAGGTGAGGGCCACCCGATCCCGTTCCAGGCGACGGGGGTGATCATCGCGAGGATGCTGGAAATGGGGCACCTGCTGGAGGCGAGTGCCTGCAGCGCGCAGTTGGACGGGTGGCTTCGAGAGCAGGACTGGGAGACGCTGCGGGTCAAGCACGTCAGCTTCACGCCCGACGGCGGCGCGGGCCTCAAGCTCGGCGACCGCATGGTGGGACAGAAGACCAAGACGGGCGCCAACCAGGGCGCCGTGCTGGAGTGGCCGCTGTCGAGGCTCTTGATGAAGGTGCTGGTCCAGGATCGGGAGCCTGATGACCAGGTCTTTCCCTTCAACCTGTCGAGCTTCCGCAAGGTCTGGATGAAGACGCTGAAGGCGGTGGGCCTGGAGACCATGGGGCCACCGCGCGGCATGCGCCACGCTGCGGCAGCCCGCTTCGTGGCGCTGAGCGGCGCCCTGGAGGCGGCGCGTAGGCGGGGCCGCTGGGCCTCCACCGCTGGCCTCCAGCGCTACACCAAGTGCCACGCGCTTGTGGAGAAGCTCAGTGAGCTAGACGGCACGCAGATCAAGCAGGGCTGTGCGTTCTGGCGCCGCCCACGACAGGCGGTGCACGACGCCGTCGTGAGAGGGCCAGGCGCTGGGACGCCGCTCGGCAGGCGCATCGTCGGGGCGCTCGCGAGCGCCCGTGGCCGCGAGGTGCCTGTCGTGATGTATGGGTCGACATAGGCCAGCTCCCTCTCCCCATCTAATGAACATCGAGCCAAGTCTGGTGAGGGGTTCCTTGGGGGAGGCCGTGAGGTTTTGAACAAAGCAAATTAAGGTTCCTCTGCCTCGCTCCTCCACCCGCCCGTGTCGCCCGTGCTCGGCAGTTTTTCTCTTGAAGGCCTTTGGCCAGTGGCCCAGTCGGGTCGGCTGGGAGGGGTCGAAAAAGTTCTGTGGTTTGTGACCTAGGTCAGGAAGCTGGCCTCGGTCTGAAGCTGTGCTCATGTAGCCAGCTCGAGCTGCGTTCTTTTTCTGGAAGAACTCTGGGGTTGGATGCCCCCTCAGCCCGCGCCCTGGTGCAATATCGCCATGTCAGCATCGATCAATTGTGGTTGCAGTATTTCTGCCAGCCCTCTCGGGCTCTGCTCCGCCTGCCCCCCTCAAGGGTTTTCAACCCCTCCCCCAGACTGGCTCTGAGTATAGGGTTAAAGTGTACATGGTTGTTCTTGAACTTTATGTTACACTACCCGTCGTAGTCTGTTAGCAGCCCTTTCCCCCTCCGCCCCCCTCTGCCCCTCTGGGCTCAAGTCGGCCCCGCCGCGCCCTCCCTTTGGGGAGGGGTCGAACAAGTTCTGTGGTTTGTGACCTAGGTCGTAGGCTCAGGAAGCTGGCCTCGGTCTGAAGCTGTGCTCATGTAGCCAGCTCGAGCTGCGTTCTTTTTCTTAATGAATTCGGGGGCTGGATGCCCCCTCAGCCCGCGCCCTGGTGCAATATCGTCATGTCAGTATCGATCAGTTGTTGTTGCAGCATTTCTGCCAGCCCTCTCGGGCTCTGCTCCGCTTGCCCCCCTCAAAGGTTTTCAACCCCTCCCCCAGACTGGCTCTGAGTATAGGGTTAGGTGTAAAAGAAAGTTGCGCTTCAGCGGGCCGATCTGGAGCTGCAGGGGCCGCGGAGGGCGCGGGGCAGCAAGCGCGTCGCCCGCGAAGGGAACGACGGCGCGGGGGCCGACCCGCAGCGAGCCGTCGCCGAACGCCGGGCTGCCCGAGACCGCGAAGGGAGTCATCGCGCCGCCGGCTTCCGAGCCCAGCTCCGCGCTCAACGGCCCCGCCTGAGCGCCGCGCCGCAGCGCCCCCAGAACTCCGCGCGCGCGCCGGCCGCGCCGTCGAGGGCCAGACGCAACTGCAAGGGCACCGAGGAGGGCAGCGGCGCGTCGAGCAGGGGGGCTCGAGCCAAAACGGCTACGCGCACGACCCCATTATACGATTAAAAAATGGAAGAGGAGGAGGAGGGGCGCGAAGCATCCAGGGCCTCTTGGGGCACTCAAGAGCCACCCTGGAATCGTCCCCAGGGACTGTTGGAGGTCTCCTGGGGCCTCCCACTGGGCCGTCGCAGACCCGCCGACCTCGGGCCACTCTCCGACCCCGCCCGATGAAAGCCACCCTCCCTGACGCACTCGACCGGCCCGAGCACCCGCTCGCACTTCCACTTGCGGGGCCCGCGTAGGATAGGAGTGCCTGCGCCTCCACGCCAGGGCCCCGCTCCCAGACTGCAGCGTCGGAGCGGGGGCCTTCTTCGTGGCGCAGTGTCGCGGGGGGCCCCTGCGCGGGCCGTTTGCAGCGCCCTCCGTGGCACAGCGCGGCCAAGCCCCCGCTGCTCGCGAAACGAGCCGCCCGCCCCCCCCCCCCCCCCAGCAGCAGAGCCCCATCGTGGCCCTCGCTCTCCGAGTCGTCCCAGCGCAGGCGCAGCGGGCCATCGCCATGGCCGGCACCCCCCGTGCCAGCGCCGCCAGGGCGAGCCCCGAGCCTCGGACCTGGCCACAGCAACCCAGGGGGTCGCCCCCGCAATATCCAAGGAGGTAGCTGGCGAGGGGCTGCAGGAGTGGGCGGCCTCGCAATGGCAGAGCTGCCCCGCGCGATTGGCCCCGGGCCGGACCCCCCCGGCTCCAAGCGGGCTCGCCCCGCTCAGTCGCGACCTCGACGCGATCGCGGGTTCTCTGGACCTCCTCGCCCCGACCCTTGGCCACCCCGTTGAAGGAGAATAAGTCGGGCTTGGCAGCCACCCCCCGCTGTATTCGAAGCCCCCCAAAGGGGTCGCCCCATCCGGGCGGAAGCCAGAGCCGCTGCCCCCAGCACGCCGCCCCCCCTGATAGAGGAGTAGGTTGGCCCCCCCCCGCGATCGAGCGATCCAGCAGGAAGAGGGCCAGGGCCCCACGTCCACAGGTGTTGCCCAGTCGGGGCAAAGCTGCCCCAGCGCTCGCTCCCCCGGAGCCACGCGCCGAGGAGGCCGGCCCGTTAGGGCGCCGTGCCCCCCACCCACCAAGACTGGCCCATAAAGTCGGTCGCGCTGGCGTCGCAGGCGTCAATGAGCTCCGCCCCGATCTCCGCTGGGCCCCGATGGGGCAACAAGCCCCCCCATCGGCTTGATCGCATCGCCTTGGGCCAGGAGCCGCCGGCAGGGGGTTGGGCGATCGGCCCTCCGCCCCGTGGGCGGAGCCCTCTGAGACGGGCCCTTGCCCCCCCGGCGGCCCCTTCGCCCCCGCTGCGGGGCCCTCTTCCGCGGCCCGCTCATCCCGGATGCTCTCCCCGGGCCGTGGGGGGCAAGTTCAGCCAGGACCAGGCCCTGGACTTCCTCGGCCTGCGCTTCGAGAGCGAGGGCGAGGCCGACGTCGAGGAGACAGAGGCGGAGGGCCCCGCCTCAGTCGAGGAGGTCGAGCTCATCGACGCCGCGGAGGAGACCAAGATCGTCGGGAGCAGCCCGCTCGTCAGATCATATGCTTGAAGGATAAGCAATCGGTGCACAGCAAGCCGCCACGCGGCATCAGCCAGTGGACGGTTTTCCCAAGGCTGAACGACAAGACTCGGGACATGGTGCTGGCGGCCTCGTCGAGGCTGATTGCACGGAAGGAGCTGGACGCCGAGAACGTCAAGGTGGCCAAGGCCGCCGACAAGAAGAAGGGCTTCTGGAAGCTGGGCGGGAAGCGGAAGACCTCGAAGAAGGCGGGCCTGGTGAACTGGGTGTGGGCTATGCGCTCGAACCTGGTCTGCTACGGGTGGCTTCATCGCTCGTGGGGGGGGCTCGCTGGGGGTGCCTCCGCCGCCTGGCGTATCTGGAGGTATTTCCACCTGGGGCCTCTCTTCCACAGGGCGTTCGAGGCGGCAGCGGCCGCGAAGGAGACGGCGGAGGAGGTGTCCGACTACTGGGGCCTCCTGCTGGAGGCCTGGGAGTCGGGGGAGTTGGAGGCCGTGCTGATGGCGGGCGGAGGCGTGATCTTCGGGGTGTTCTTGCTGAACTACGTCTTCCGCCAGTGGCAGGGCCTCTCAGACTCCGACTCCGAGTCCGACGCGTCGGACGGGGAGCTGATCATGGGCACCGCGGTGCCCGACTCAGACGACGAGCCCGACGCGAAGGGTCTCTATGCGGAGCTGCAGTGTGGACAGGAAGAACTACGGGCTGGGCTGATGGCGGTCACGGAGGCGCTGAAGAAGGACAGGGCGGAGCCTCCGAGCAAGACTGCGGGGGGTCACGTCGGGTCCGCCGACGAGGCTACTCCGACGACTGCGCAGCTGGACCAGTTCATTGCCAAATTGAATGAGCATGAGGAGTTGGTGAAGAGCGACTCGGACCGTGGTACGAGAGGCAGTGGAAGTGAGGCTGGCAAGTCCGCCTCGGACTCGGACTGGGAGCGGCTGCCATCGCCACCAGGGTCTGGGTCAGTCTCGGACACGATCGCTCAGCTGGAAATGGAAAGTAAGAGTCCTAGGGGCGCATGACTGGAAAAGGCCTCGCAATGCTAGCGGGGCAAAGTGGAAGTCCAAGGTCGAATGGTCGCTGGGTGAGGAGTACTTGAGGCTGACATCTCACGACACCATCGAAGGCGCTCTCGCGGACGAGGAGGTGACGGACAAGTTGCGGAAGAGGGCGCAGATCCAGAAGCACTTGACATCGGCGCGGTGGCCCGAGGGTTCGTTTTGGCGTGGCGACCCTTGGGCAAGTCTCGCACTGCTGTGCTCACTCCTGTGGATCTGTGCTGCGTGGGCATCGTCAGCGGGGAGATCGTCAGGTCGAGGGCGGAGCAGAAGGGGAGGCTTCCTCGGGCTCGCCGCGCTGACCCTCGCCCAACCGGTGTACGCTGGAGGGCGGGGCCTCTTTTGTTCAGGCCGTGTCTTGTATATCTCGGACCTGAACCGCACCAGTGCGCTCAACCTTCGTCGTGCCCCACGTGAGCAGGTGCTTTCTTTACGGCGGCCTGATGATGATGGACTTCAGGGAGCGGGACCCTCTTCGGAGTTTGCCTTCTCCTACGGGGCCCCTGGCCACGCGAGCTGCGAGTTCAGGCATTGCGACGGAGCAGCTGAGGCTAACCTGGCTGCGCACTTGTCGGACGGTTCGGGCTCTACGGTCGCTGGCGGCGGGGCGTGTTGGGGCAGACGATGGGTCGACTGCCCCGAGCTCGCGGGGGGGCGCGACGGGGCTCCAGCGCAAGGTGGTCTACGACATCTGGGATCGCCACGCCTCTCTCGGGGCGTGGGGGGGCATCGGCGACGGCAAGGCGGCGCTTCGCCGTCTGCGGGGGTCCGACAGCTCGGGCTACGCAGTGGGTGGAGGATGCGGCCACAAGCGGACTACATCTACTACTACGTTTATCAAGAAGGGCGACCTCTGCAGGATGGTGGCGGACCAGGTCTCGCTGCCGCCTCCAGGGGCCGCGGGCCTGTCTCTGACGGACCTCTCGACCACCGCGGCGCCATACCTAGAGCGTCTAGAGAGTCGGATGCTGGAGGGTCCGAAGGATGTGGGCTGGGGGAGATACGATGGCACCAAGAGCTACTCCGATCCAGGTTGGAAGGATCGTCACACCAGGCTCACCGTGGCCATGAGGATGATGCGGGCAGGAATGGTCCAGTACGTCAAGGAGGTGAAGCATGCCGCGGGCCTTTTCTGCGTGGCCAAGGATGTGAGCGAGGGCGGGCGGGACGTGATCAAGTCCCGCCTCATCTGGGGCGCGCGGAAGGTGAATCTGTTTTTTCGGCGACCACCGTGGACCCCACTGGGGTCACCCTCTGCCCTGTCCGAGTTGGAGCTGACGAACGACATCTTGAAGGATCGTGTGCTGGGCAATTTCCAGGGGGGCGTGCCCGACTGGTTCTGCAGGTTGAGGTGGTCGGACGGGCTAGCGGAACACTTCGCGCTGGGGGGGGTCGCGCCCGAGGAGCTCCACGCCTTCGCGAAGGATGCGGGGGTGGAGCTGCCAGCCCCGCCTGCGGGTGCCGCGGGCGTGGGGTCAGTGGCGCCCGTGGTGGGGGCTGCCTGGGCGGTCTTCTTGGCCCACTCGGCACTTGTGGACTGCTTCTAGTCTATGGAGGGATTGGTCACGGAGCAGATCACCTTGGGCAGGGCGCGTCCGAGTTTCGCCAAGGCCGAGCTTCTCCTTTTACTGTGCATCGACGACTGTATCGGCTTGAAGCTGGTGAAGGATGGGGAGGACGTGGACCTCGAGGTCACAAAGGGCCACGTGCGGAGCTATCTGAACGCGAAGGGGCTCGCCGTGCACAAGGAGGAGGCTGGGGAAGGACTGCGACGCGGGCTTGGGCTTACCATATCTGGACGGCCCTATACGTTGAAGGTCTACCCCGAGAAGATGAAGGACCTGATCATCTGCACCGAGGCAATTGCGGTGACTCGGTCCGTGCGACCTCGGGAGCTGGCCACGGTGGTGGGCTGCCGGGCGTGGGCGATGCTGGTTTGTCGGCCTGCCTTTGCGATCCCGGACGCCTGCCACCGATGGGCCGGGGCTTTTGCGGGCGAGGGGGCCGAGAAACCGCGGCGCCTCCCTGTCCCCGTGTTGGAGGAGTTGAAGGCCCAGTCATCGCTGGCGCCATCCTCTTCGAGGCGAACCTGGAGCTGGACTGGCACGCGACAGTCTACATGACCGACGCGAGCGACGAGGACTTCGGAGCGGTCGCGGCGAAGTCAAGCGTGGAGGATATCAGGGACAAGCTAGACCGCGTTGCCGAGCAGGTGTCGCAGATTCGAGTAGGGGAGACGCACGCGGAGATAGAGGACGAGGTGAGCAAGGAGGGCCTGGAGGAGGACGAGATGATGCACCCGAGCGAAGGACGTCCTGGCACACTGGCGCTGCAGCAGGGTTTGCTGGACCTGAAGGGGGACCTCGGGGACCAGGTGAGCGCTTGGATGGAGGACGTGCGAATGGGGGAGTTGATGGACGTGGCGTCTTTTCAGCCGCCTGCGGAGGCGGTGGTATTGGATCTGCCACCTCACCTTGTTCCTGGAAACCTTCTCGGACAACTACTACAGGGACTCACGCACGCCCTGGGGTTACGAAGGGCTCAGCGAGGGCATGCAGCGCAAGGTCAACGAGGACAACTACATCGCGCAGGTGACCATCGAGATCGCCAGGCTCGCGGTCCGCGTGGGGCTCGGCTTCGTTATCTTGGGGCCCGTGGCGCTGAAGATGCTGGAGTGGGCGCCCTGGGACAGGCTTACCGAGGCGAGGGGGCGTCTTCTCCCTGGAGGTGGGCGAGCTGGCGGTGCTGACCAACCTGGCGAGGCTCGTGGAGAACGATGGGCTGTGGGACGAGTTCCCGCTGACCTCGGGCGTCGCCGTCAACTATGGGGACGTCTTTCTGGAGCTCTACGCCGCGAGGTTAGAGCAGCTCGACTACGCCTGGAGCGAAGTACCAAAGGGGGCGCAGGTGCGACTGCGACGGGGTCGACCTCGGGTGGTGCGAAGCAGGGGGCAGGTGATGCCCATCGGCGCCTCCCGGGTCGACGAGTCGAGGTGGTACGAGCTCTTCAGGGGACGCTGGGCGACAGAGGAACACAACAATGTGCTGGAGCTGCGGCGCGTGGTGAGCGTGCTGCGGCATCTGGCGAGATCTTCGAGATGCTGGCACAAGCGGGTGGTGATCATGACGGACTCTGTTGTCTCCATGGGCGTGCTGCAGAAGGGGCGCTCATCGGCGACGTCGCTTCTGAAGGCTGGCACGAGTGGCATGTGGCATCGCGCTGGCGCTGGGCATCAGGGGTTACTACCGGTGGGTGCCCAGCCAGTGGAACATGGCGGACGGCCAGAGCAGAGGCGTCGACATCGGCGCAGCGGACGGGACCAAGCAGGCGCACAGGATGAGGACGACGCCCATGGCGGTGCGGCCGCTGCTGCAGGTGCTGGAACGGCGGCGGTGACTCGCGGGACCTTGGCGGTACGTGTGGGGCTCGACTACCTTCTCAGCAGGGAGGCCTCGGCCTCCCAAGCGAGAACGTGGCGGCCTTGGGCGTCTACCTCGGCGACGTGGGTTGCTACTGCCACCACATCGGGAGCGACGGCGACTGCGAGAAGGAGCTGCAGGGCGTCACGCTGGGCCGCCGCGGGCGGCGAAGCTGGCGCGGCTGCGAGGAACGGCGGCAGGCTGTCCCTCTGGGTCGTGCTGGTGGTGATGCTGCGCGTGGTCAACGGAGCTCGAAGGGGGGTGTCTGCGCCGCCGCTGCAGAAGCGCGGCGCACGCGCCTGGCAGCAGGCCAAGCAGGACCGCCCTCGGTGGAACAACAGGTTTGTGGTCCACGCCGTCGATGACTCCACCAACGTCGTCTACGAGCGGGAGGTCAGGGCCTTCCTCGTTGACTGCAAACGCGGGGGGGTGCCGTTCACGACCTTGGAGCAGAGGGACCGCGCGCTGGGGAAATACATCAGCGACCTCTGCTACCTGAGGGGCGACAACTACATGGAGGCCCCCCTCGCCTTCACAATGGCTTCATGCACATCTTCGAGGACCATCGAGGGAGGCTCACAAAGGCGCATCGCGCGTTGAAGTCGTGGGAGCGCATGCAGTTCGGAGGTGAGGGCCACCCGATCCCGTTCCAGGCGATGGGGGTGATCATCACGAGGATGCTGGAAATGGGGCACCTGCCGGAGGCGAGTGCCTGCATCGTGCAGTTGGACGGGTGGCTTCTAGAGCAGGACTGGGAGATGCTGCGGGCCAAGCACGTCAGCTTCACGCCCGGCGGCGGTGGGGGCCTCAAGCTCGGCGGCCGCATGATGGGACAGAAGACCAAGACGGGCGCCAACCAGGGCGCCGTGCTGGAGTGGCCGCTGTCGAGGCTCTTGACGAAGGTGCTGGTCCAGGATCGGGAGCCTGATGACCAAGTCTCCCCCTTCACCCAGCCGGGCTTCCGCAAGGTCTGGATGAAGACGCTGAAGGCGGTGGGCCTGGAGACCATGGGGCCACCGCACGGCATGCGCCACGCTGCGGCAGCCCGCTTCGTGGCGCTGAGCGGCGCCCTGGAGGCGGCGCGTAGGCGGGGCCGCTGGGCCTCCACCGCTGGCCTCCAGCGCTACACCAAGTGACACGCGCTGGTGGAGAAGCTCAGTGAGCTAGACGGCATGCAGATCAAGCAGGGCTGTGCGTTCTGGCGCCGCCCACGACAGGCGGTGCACGACGCCGTCGTGAGAGGGCCAGGCGCTGGGACGCCGCTCGGCAGGCGCATCGTCGGGGCGCTCGCGGCGGCCCGTGGCCGTGAGGTGCCTGTCGTGATGTATAGGTCGACGTAGGCCAGCTCCCTCTCCCCATCTAATGAATATCGAGCCAAGTCTGGTGAGGGGTTCCTTGGGGGGGGGCGTGAGGTTTTGAACAAAGCAAGTTAAGGTTTCTCCGCCTCGCTCTCCCACCCGCCCGTGTCGCCCGTGCTCGGCAATTTTTCTCTTGAAGACCTTTGGCCGGTGGCCCAGTCGGGTCGGCTGGGAGGGGTCGAACAAATTCTGCGGTTTGTGACCCAGGTCGTAGGCTCAGGAACCTGGCCTCGGTCTGAAGCTGTGCTCATGTAGCCAGCTCGAGCTGCGTTCTTTTTCTTGAAGAATTCTGGGGTTGGATGCCCCCTCAGCCCGCGCCCTGGTGCAATATCGTCATGTCAGCATCGATCAGGTGTTGTTGCAATATTTCTGCCAGCCCTCTCGGGCTCTGCTCCGCTTGCCCCCCTCAAGGGTTTTCAACCCCTCCCCCAGACTGGCTCTGAGTATAGCGTTAAGGTGTAAATAGTTGTTCTTGAACTTTATTTTACACTACCCGTCGTAGTCTGTTAGCCGCCCTTTCCCCCTCCGTCCCCCTCTGCCCCTCTGGGCTCAAGTCGGCCCCACCGCACCCTCCCTTTGGGGAGGGGTCGAAAAAGTTCTGCGGTTTGTGACCTAGGTCGTAGGCTCAGGAACCTGGCCTCGGTCTGAAGCTGTGCTCATGTAGCCAGCTCGAGCTGCGTTCTTTTTCTTGAAGAATTCTGGGGTTGGATGCCCCCTCAGCCCGCGCCCTGGTGCAATATCGTCATGTCAGCATCGATCAGTTGTTGTTGCAATATTTCTGCCAGCCCTCTCGGGCTCTGCTCCGCCTGCCCCCCTCAAGGGTTTTCAACCCCTCCCCCAGACTGGCTCTGAGTATAGCGTTAAGGTGTAAATAGTTGTTCTTGAACTTTATTTTGCACTACCCGTCGTAGTCTGTTAGCCGCCCTTTCCCCCTCCGTCCCCCTCTGCCCCTCTGGGCTCAAGTCGGCTCCACCGCACCCTCCCTTTGGGGAGGGGTCGAAAACGTTTTTTGGGGTTTGTGACCTAGGTCGTAGGCTCAGGAACCTGGCCTCGGTCTGAAGCTGTGCTCATGTAGCCAGCTCGAGCTGCGTTCTTTTTCTTGAAGAATTCTGGGGTTGGATGCCCCCTCAGCCCGCGCCCTGGTGCAATATCGTCATGTCAGCATCGATCAGTTGTTGTTGCAGTATTTCTGCCAGCCCTCTCGGGCTCTGCTCCGCCTGCCCCCCTCAAGGGTTTTCAACCCCTCCCCCAGACTGGAGTATAGGGTTAAGGTGTAAACGCTCAATTCAGGCGGCTGCCAAGGGGAGGGAGGAAGGAGGAGAGAGATGCACGGCAGGGGGGCAGTATCCCGTTAATGGGAAGACCCCCTAACAGAGTCGGTGTCGTCCTATGAAGAGGTATGCATCTTCTTGACACGTATGTCTCATCGAATTTTAAGTGCCTATATCGTCGGGTACAGTGTAATCGTTCTATACATTATATCGTTGTGTGCCGTCTTATATCGTAATGCATCGCGTTAGCCACATGAAACCATCTTCCATTGTCTCATATCGCACTACCGCCTAATACCGTCTCAGGCCGTCTGGACGAAATAGGGCGGAGCACCTGCGACCACAATGCCCTAAGCGCTGGACCGCCTCCGCGGGCCATCCGAGAGCGCCCAGGAGGAGGAGCTGGGGGACCTCGCGTGCTCGGCCAGCTGCTCCTCCGCCTGCGCGCGCCAGTGCCTCGCGGACACGTCCGGCGCCCTCTCCTCTCGGGGGGCCCCGATGACGTCCACGTGCTTGGTGAACCTTGGCATCGCTTAACTGATCCCTGTCCCTGCTGTCATGGCCTTGTCCCCACTGGCCGACGTACCCCGCTAGGCGGGAATCGGAGGTTGGGGGGGGGGGGGGGGGAAATCGCAGCTAAACGGAGCCCCCCCCACCGGGAAATCGGTTTCGGTTTCCTGTCGTGGGTGCGGGCGAGGCGAAGCTGCATGGGCGGGCGAAAGGGATGATCCCGCCTTGGCTAAGGCGAATTCAGGCTCAACATCTCTCTTCCCCCCCGGTTGACCTGACCGGCGGTGGCCCGGGAGTGTCCCGCTGGTGTCCGTGGTGTCCCGTAGTGTCCGTTGGTGTCCTGTGGTGTCCCGTGGCGGGGTGTCCCTCGGTGTCCACTGCTAGCCGGCGGAGGTCGATAGTGAGATCGAAAGTGGGATCGATTGGGTGAGATCGATAGAGAAATCAGTAGTGAGATCGACCGCGAGATCGATAGTGAGATCGAACATGAGATCGACGGTGAGGCCGATGGATGGTAAGATCGATAAGAGGGAAATCGATACGGATGTGATTTCCCATGGTTTCCCATGGTGTCTCGTGGTGGTTTGTTGCCTTGTATGTCTTTATGTGATATCTCGCGGTGCCTCATGTCGATAGACCGATAGTGGGACCGGAGATGGCGATAGTGGCAGTGGTGGCATTTACATGCCCACGATTGCTTTGTTGACGAACTCACCGATTGATAGTGACACTGCAAGATAGCTCGTGGGATCCATTGCGAGATCGATAGTGAAATCGCTACGCAGAAGTGGGTCGCCCTGGTGTCACTGATTTGCCTCAGCAGTGCCCTCAGGTGCTCCGCCTGGTGTTTTTTCGATAGCGTCCCGATGGTGTCCCGATGCTACCCCGCTGGTGCCCCAGTGGTCTCACCTGCGTCGTCATCACGCATCGTCGCCGACTCGTGAGCGCTTCCCCGCATCATCGTCAGCATCACAATCGTGGCAACTGCCACCAGTTGCCCCCCACACACACACACACACACACACACACACACACACACACACACACACACACACACAACCTCCTCATCACCCGACGGGTAGTCACAGAGGTATACGATCCAAGGCTCGGGCCCCCCCTCCCGATGCTAGTGGGATCGGGCTGGGTCGGGCCCCCCCCGCTGGATGGATACGCCTGTGAGCCTCGAGAAGGCCTTGCGAATAGGATCGCCCCCTCTCCCGTTATCGTGGCCCTGTGGGCGTGGCGTGGTGAAGGGGGGGTGCCGGTGCCCCAGCCCGTCCCCCTGTGTGGGGTGGTGCTGCGGTGCCGCTGTCGTCGCCGTTGCCGTTGCCGCCGCCGTTGCTGTAGCCGCCGCCGCCGCCGCCGCAGTCGTCGTCGTCGTCGTGGTCATCGTCGTCGTCGTCGTCGGCGTCATCGTCGGCGTCGTCGTCGTCCCCCCCTCCGCATTCCATCTGGGAGGGGGGCCTCGCGGGACCCTGCCCCACCTGAGGGGGAAGGTTGGTGGGCTGAGATTCCCAGGCCCATAGGGGATGGGGAAAGGTCAGGCGATGCTGAGAACCAGTCGCCAACGGCGACGCCCGAGGGCGAGTCGGAGTCCAGGTCCAGCAGATCCTTCTGGGGCACGCCCGAAGCGGTCACGGAAAGCGTGGGGGCGAGACTCGGCAGCGGGTGTCGTCCAAAACCGACGCCAGCCACTGTTGGGCCAGCGACGTCTTTATCTCGAGTGGGCGACATCCGCGACGACGAGGGCAGCGAGTCCTGCTCATGAACCCGGCGCGACCCCAATCAGGGGAGATCTTTCTGATGCATGGGCGCATTACTTGGCATTACTTGGCGTGCCTCGGCGATGTTTGGTGCTGCTTGCCGTTGCTTGCCGTTGTTTGACATTGTCTGGCGTTGCTTGGCGTTGCGTTGCAGTGCTTGGCCCTGCTTGGCATTGCTTGGCAGTGCGTTGCGTTGCGTGGCACTGTTTGGAAACAACACTACCCAGACCCCCGCACTGCTATAAAACCAGCAAGACCAGGCTGCGCGTGGAGCAGAGTCAGGGAACCAAGATCCAGCAGCCCGGAGAAAGCCGCAAGGAGAGAAGACCAAGCAACGCTGGACAGGGGAAACCAGACCAAGCTCAGCCCCGACGCCGAGGAAGGCAACACCACAGAGAAACAACAGCAACCGGACGCAGCCCCGAGGAGCGCCACCTGGCCAGGCGCGGCACCCACCGCGCTTCTCCACGGACAGATACGGCCGGACCCGGGACAGAAGAACGTCCTTCAAGTCGGCGGCGAGCGAGGGGGGGGTAGTGAGAAGGAGAAGGCCCTTCAGAGGGCGGCGGGACTTCTCGGAAGCCCTCGCGCCTTCTGAGAGTTGTTCCGTGCGTTCGGGGCAGGCTCAGAAAACCTCCGAGCCTTCTGAGAAGGCCCGCCCCTCCTTACATACTTCCCCACCGGGCTCGCCGCCGATCAAGAACATGGGACCATCCGCCAGCCAAAACACCCCAAACCATGAGATTACTCGAGGGTGCCCTCCCCCAGGATGCACAAGAACCTCCAACAAGCACGAATGACGTTAGAATACCCTCCCCGAACAGACCTCAATATTATACCTCGGTCCGACCGCAAGCACCCCTTAGGCAAAACCTGATGTGGAAATTATGCGGTCGGAGTTCCCAAAATCAGGATGTTGAGAGCCTCGCGGGATCAGCGGGGCGTATCAGTAGCACCATGGGTGGACGGGTCCATACCATGCAGATGTACGCATGGAAGGGGAGACGAATGCAAGGAGGGGAGGCAGCAAGGAGGACGAGGAAAAAACGCGGTATCCGCATAGCCCGCGCCGTATGGCACGGCCTCCCTGGAGGGGGAAACGTGCTACTGGAAAGGCTAGAGTGTGCGATGGCACGAACGAAGTCTGACGCGTGTCTACCGCGGTATTTGAATAGTCGGCGCCGCCATGCAGGTTCCACCATTGGGACCTTAGGTGGAGCTCCCTATGGGCGCGAGGACACGTGGTAGTGGGAAGGCTGGAGAGGTGGGGAGGGGACGACCCCGGATAAATGAGTATCGTTTATCCGATCCCCATCCCTAGCGGCGTGGCCTGGGCCCCACTGGCCGATTTACACCCCTAGATGGGGATATAGGCCGTTCCCTTCGGGTTTCGAGGGATGTATCCCCGACTGGGGGGGTAATTTTGTGGGGGTCTCGAAGGGGATGGGGATGGGGGTCGCTTAAACGATACTGGATAAATATAACTGTTTGCATATAGACGGCTCAGTCCGACACGGCCTCCCTGGAGGGGGAAGCAGCCTCCCAAAGGGCAAAACGTGGCAGGGGGAAGACCGGAGAGGTGGGGAGAGCGCTCGGTCCGACACGGCCTCCCGGGAGGAGGGAGCGTGGTTTGGGAAAGCTGGGAAAGATCCTCCGACAACGGACACGGTTTGCGCACAGCCCGCTCGAACCGACACGGCCTCCCTGGAAAGGGAAACGGCTTCCATGGAAGGGGAAACAGCCCCCCCAGGTGGGGGAAACGTGGAAGTGGGAAGGCTGGAGGTTGGGAAAGAACGATCTCTGATCCGCCGACCCCTTGTGGCTCTCTAGGCGTGAGAGATTCCTCCCCCCATGGCCTCCCACGGCCCCGGGCCGAACGCGGCACGGGGGGACAAAGGGCTTCTCGACAACTCAAGAGGCCTCCAAGATGCACTCAATACGGTCTCAAAAGGTCCCGAGTCACTGAAAGAGCGTTCCAGGACGCCTGAGATGACCTCCATATGGTCCAAAATCCCTCCCGGACGCCTCAGAAAGTCGCCAAGAGGCCTGCCAACATGGTCCCAAAAGGCCAACACCGTCCAACTCCCCAGGGGAAGCCTACACTTCTAGCATCTGTGATTATTCGGCCTTCGCGGCATTCACGACGGCCCAGGAGGCCATCCAGACCGCCCCACGACACTTCCAGGAGAGCCCCAAGACGGCCGAAGAGGCAACAAGACGGCCCGAGATGCGCCCAAAACAGCCAGAGAGAGCGCCCAGGCGGCCCCAAGAAAAGCTCAAGACCGGGAGCTTGAACCAACAATTTGAAAGTTCCGCCCCAAGCTGCACCCACGAACCCCAAAAAACATTACCTTGTGACTTACCCAAACATCTGCATCAAGTGACAAGAGAATTGGCCCAAACTTGCCAGGACAATGACAGCGCAGGCGCCGTTATATGTTGTGGAAGCTACATGGGATGCGCTCACGTGGCACGATTCACGGAACAACAGCAAAAGGACGAGGAGCGAAGGCTCAGGCTTGAGGAGGACATAGGGCGGGAACGAATTGCAGGATAAGGACTCGCGGTGGGCCGAACCGTCAGCGCGGCAGCAGCAGGAGGAATGTGGCAGGGGGCAAGGACGACGACGAAAGTATCGGGAGGAGACCGAAGAGTGTTGCATTTGTCGGTAGTACCCTGAACATCCAGCACAGCCTGCGCCGTGTCGCCGCGGCGCTCGAAAAACAATTAACCTGCTTATGGGTAGTGCAAAAAGCGAGCGAGGCCTAGCTCGCCCGCCAACTTCGCAGCCTCCCAGGGATGGCGAAGTCCCCTGGTGGTCCGCGTAAGACGACACTCCGCTGGACCCCACAGCAGCCCTCGAAAGTGGCGACGACAGTTTCGCAGATCGCGGCCACACAGGGACGGCGAGGTCTCATCTGAATCTGGGTAAGACGTCACTCCGCTGGACCCCACAGCTGCCCTCGAATGTGGCGTCAGTTTCGCAAATCGCAGCCCCCCCCGAAGGATGGCGAGGTCTCATCTGAAACTGGGTAAAAAGTCACTCCGCGGGAACCCTCCAGCCAAACTCGAAAATAGCAGCAGTTTAGCAGATCGCAGCCCCACCGGGATGGCGAGGTCTCATCTGAATCTGGGTAAGACGTCATCCCGCTGGACCCCACAGCAGCCCTCGAAAGTGGCGCCAAATTTCACACATCGCCGCCCCACAAGGATGGCGAGGTCTCGTCCGAGACTGGGTAATACGTCACTCCGCTGGACCTCCCTGCAGCCCTCGAGTGTGGCGACTGCTTCGCAGATGGCAACCCCACAAGGATGGCGAGGTCCCATCTGAATCTGGGTAAGGCGTCACTCCGATGGACCCCCCAGCAACCCTCGAAAAAGGCGACAGCTTCGCAGATCGCACGTCCGCGAGGGATGGCGATGCATCATCTGAGTCTGGGTAAGACGTCAGTCCGCTCGACCCCCAAACAGCCCTCGAAAGTGGCAACATTCTCGCAGATCGCAGCCCCTCACGGATGGCGAGGTCTCATCCGAGACTGGGCAAGACGTCACTCCGCTGGACCTAGCAGCTCTCGAAGTGGCGACAGTCTCGCAGATCGCAGCCCCACAAGGACGGCGACGTCTCGTTTGAGTATGGGCAAGACGTCACTCCGCAGGAACCCCCAGCAGCCTTCGAACGTGGCGACAGTTTCGCAGATCGCAGCCACACAAGGATGGCGATATCTCGTTTAAATCTGGGTAAGACGTCACTCCGCTGGGCCCACCAGCAGCCCTCGAATGTGGCGACAGTTTCGCAGATCGCAGTCCACCAGGAATGGTGAGGTCTCATCTGAATCTGGGTAAGGAGTCACCCCGCTGGACCCCCCACCAGCAGCCCTCGAAAGTGGCGACAGTTTCGCAAACCCCATCCCCGCAAGGACGGCAAGGTCTCACCTGAATCTGGTTAACGTCACTCCGCTGGCCCTCGAAAGTGAAGACTGTTTCGCAGATCGCAGCCCCCGCCCTCCCGGATGGCGAGGTCTCATCTGAATCTGGGTAATACGTCACTCCGCTGGACCCCCTCCAATCCTCGAAAGTGGCGACTGTCTCGCAGATCGCAGCCCTTCAGGGATGGCGAGGTCTCATTTGAATCTGGGGAAAAAACGTCATCCCGCTGGACCCCCCCTCGAAGATGGCGACAGTTTCGCAGATCGCAGTCCACCAGGGATAGCCAGGTAGGAGGCATGCTGGCACGCAGGAAGGAGCGAGGTGAGAGGCAAGAGATAAGAGGAGAGGAGGGGGGCGGAAGAAAGAGAAGACGCGCGGGCAGCGCTCGATTCAAAACAAATACCCAATGCAGGATGCTTGGGGAAAAAATTAAGTTTGCGAGAGACCCCCAAGAGGCCTCCAAAACATCCCCACAATATCTCACACAAACCCAACAAACCTCAAAACTGCCTCCACCACGCCCCACACATGCCTCATAATGCGGTCCTACAGCAGCGATCTGGAGAGCCCCTGGAAGCTTCGCCGGCGACCCTGACCCACAACCCAGACACTGTGGCGAGACGGGCCGAAGGCAATTCCATGTGTGGCAGCGTGGGAATCCGCAGAAAGCCGTCCCTCCTCCTCCTCTTGCTCGTCCCTCTTCCCCATCCTCCTCCTCCTTCTCCTCCTCCTCCTCCTCATCATCATCAACATCATCATCATCATCCTTCGCCTTGCCGCGTTCTGGTTCTCACAATCCTTGCCCTCCCCCATTCGCTCTCCTTCCACGCCCTTCTCGGACTTGCATTTCAGGGTGCCGTTTTGTTTGGCGCGTGCGCCACAATCAACCTTCACGGAGATGGCCGATTTTGGCACGTGCAACTGCCCTGAAAGGCCGCGCCGTGAAATCCAGATTCGCGCAATCCGCGCACACCACGCGCTTCTGCTTTGACTTCTGATGTTCTTCTACTTGTCTGTTCTTCAAGCGTTTCGCGTCCGAGAAATCTTCGCCGTAGGGAGCGCGCGTCAAGTTTCGCTCACGCCGCTGCGCCGCATTGGCCACGCATTTCGCGGCGAGCCCCTGTTTATTACATGCCCCACAAAACAGTCCGGTTCCCTGCGCCGACCGATGCTTCGCCACTTACTTGCGGCTCAAACAACCCGTGGCCCAGAAAATCTTCCACCAACCTGGCGCGCAGCAAGTCAGCGGGTTCGACTTCGCTTCCAGTCTCCGTTTGCGATTGTTTGGCTCAAGTGTCAACTTCTGGCGCTCCTTCGCGCATTTCCGACGAAGCCTCTGAACAGATGCATTGTGTTTCCTCTGCGTTTCTGGCATTTCTGTCTTTTCTTCGACGAGCGACAGGCACGCGTCGCCCGAGCATCGTATTGTGCCACCCTCGTTCCACCTCGCTCTGCCACGGCGCGAAATCCGTGTGTGTGTGTACACTGCTGCACTTCACGCGACACGTGGTCCGAACAACTTTCAACTCCTCCGCGTCGCCACCTTCCGCGTCGCCCTGGTCTCGGGGATGGACAGACCCCCCTTTAGTAAAACGTGGTTTAGTGAGAACGACCTGAGGCCCAAACCTGGCGGGCGCAAGCCTGGAAAATAACGGCCACGGCGCCCTCTCGAGAACCGAAAACGGACAATTCACTAATCGACGTGTCACTGTTGGGGGTTCTGTCCACCTCCGAACCTTCCGCGTCGCCCTGGTCACCACCGTGCCGCGCGGGTCCGTCGCCCTCCGCTGGCGCGGACCGTGCTCTGCATGTTGTGCACCATCTCCGTTGCAAAGTTTGCGCTTCCGCGTCACGAGCCTCCAAGACGGCCCGGGCGAGCACGCACGGTTACCAAAAGGGCCCAAGATTGAAGGGGCCCTGAGACACACAAATCAATACACACAAATAAAAATATTCCCCATATTTTCCGATATTTTCTGTGTTTTTGTCTTCCCCCCCACTTCCCATATTTTCGCATATTTTCTGGGGAATCGCCGATTAATTGTGTCTGTGTGTTTCTTTCCCTCCTGAAAGATGCCTGTCACACGCGCCCAGATATTCCCGAAGCGGCCAGATATGGCCTGCAGGCAGGCCAAAAGGTGCCAGCTGAAGGGCCCAAAAGAGCACCAAGAGGACCTCCAACCTGGAACGACGAAGAAACAAAATCATTGATCTCCCTTGGGTGTTCGAATGATTTTCGGCATCTGCCCGACACGGCGTGAAGCCAGCCCCACGGCGGCCCCCAGGCACTCACCATGCTGCCAAGAAGGCATGGAGACGGTCCGAGAGAGCCCCGCGACAAGCACGCTCGACACCCCACGACGCCCCAAGAAATGCCCAGCGGAGGGCACTTCAATTACAAAGCCGTTTGGGGAGCACTGCAATTTCGAAAACGCAGTGCGCACGCGGGGAAGAACCAACCATAAGTATGCTTCATGTTGGCAATCCAAAATCGACGCGCGACGACCAAACAACAAACACGAAGCACGATAACAACAACGAGGCAACAAGAACGATGTCGAGCGCCGCGTCATCATTCGGACAAGACTCGTGACATGTAGTCCGGGGAGCGCCGTAATTTGGGCCGGCGGATGTTGCGCAAGCCCAAAGAATGAATAACACGGCTTGGGCATGCCCCGTTCGGTCGAACACGGCCTCCCTGGAGGGGGACACGGCCTTCCAGGAGAGGGAAACGTGGTTTGGGAAACCTGGAGAGGTGGGGAAGGGACGATACCGCACGGTTTGCTTTGCGCATATCCCGTTCGGTCCGACGCGGCCTCCGAGGAGGAAACAGCCTCCAAGGAGGGGGGGGGAAAGGTGATAGTGGGGGGGCTGGAGAGGTGCGGAGGGCACGATCCATTATCAATCACACGCTTTGCGCCTAGACACCTCGGTCCAACACGGCCTCCCTGGAGGAGGACCTCCCACGAAGGGGAAACGTGGTTTGGGACGACCTTTCATAAATAACACGATGTTTCGAATATCCCGCTCGATCCGACACCGCCTTCCAGGCGGAGGTGGAAGATGCAAGGGAGAAAATGTAGGAACCGAAGGAGGCGGGTGAAGGAAAAGGGGGACATGTTCCAAGAAACCAACACAAAACTCAGGATGTGAAGAACAAACCGACAAGAACTGCTGTCGGCCTTAATGTTTCCGTGACCATTTCGATCGTCCCTGCCTTGTCCTTGCCCTCCTTGCTCCGCAGCCAAGCCGCGAGGTGCCCGGTTCCATAACCCGGCGGCACGGTCTGGGCGTTCATCGCCCACACCTTGTCGGTGGCTGCCGCGGGCATCATCGTCGCGGTCGGCGGCCCGCAAGGTGGCCAGAATCGGCGCGTGGCGGCGCGCGACAGCGCGCCTCCAGCGCGATTTGGGCCAGAATGGTTGATGGTGATGGTGATGGTGATGGTGATGGTGATGGTGATGGTGATGGTGATGGTGATGATGATGATGATGATGATGATGATGATGATGATGATGATGATGATGATGATGATGATGATGATGGTGATGCTGATGTAATGATGACGAGGCTGATGATGGTGATGCCGACGACGATGGCGGCGATGCCGTCGATGCTGGCGGCGATGCAGGTGATGGTATGATGATGATGACGATGACGACGCTGATGATGATGATGATGACGATGACGATGACGATGACGATGATGATGATGATGATGATGATGATGATGATGATGATGATGATGATGATTATGGACATGGTGGTGATGATGATGGCAATGGGAGTTATGATGTCGATGGTGACGGTGATGGTGATGATGCTGCCGGTGGTGATGGTGGAGGCACTCGTGATGCGGATGTTGACGATGGTAGCGTTGGAAACAATTGATGCTGACTATAACGATGATGAGGGTGCTAATGATAATCATGACGATGATGAGAATGATGATGTCACTGGTGAAGATGGTGATGCTGTGTGATTCTGGTGAAGATGATAACGATGATGGCGATGATGCTGATAAGGAATACGCTTCAGATCAAGACGATAATTCAAATGATGCTGATGATGATGATGACTTTTATTAAAAATATCAAAAAACGGACCGATGATGGCGGGAATTAACAAAGCAATGATGTACATTAGTCCCTGGTGCAACCTGGGCCCGTACTAAAAAGTTCACGTGTGCGAGCTCCGTGAGAGAGAGAGAGAGAGAGAGAGAGACCGGATGTTGGAGGGAGGGGGGGAGGGGACAACAGATCAGCAACTGAGCCAGTGGCCAGAAGTCTGGGTCACTCGAGGACCCTCGGCCAAGGGACGCATTCGGCGCGCGGCGAAAGAGAGCGGGTGCCTTGAAAAGGCCAGCTGAGGGCACGGCAATGCACACCCTGGCTTGCACAGAATGTACAGAGCATCATGCCGTCCGCAGAGTAAAGACTGACTCGAACTCGTACTCAGGTCAAGTCCAAAGAGCGGGCTGAGCAGAGAGAGGCTTTCGGGGAACCTCGGGTCGAGGACCACCAACCCGCGTTCGATGCCAAGCAAAGCGCGGCGCCATGATGATGATGATGATGATGATGATGATGATAATGATGATGATGATGATGATTATGATGATGATGATGATGATGATGATGATGATGATGATGATGATGGTGATGATGGTGGTGATGATGATGATGATGCCGATGATGACGAAGCCCGCAGTGCGCAGCTCCAATTCGCGCCACCCAGGGCCCGCGCCCGCTCACGCGCAGGCAGGGTCTAACCTCACCACCCCGCGGCAGTCCTCGGCTGGGCAGGAGCGATCCTCATCACATCGCCGTCGCCCGCCTCCGCGCAACCTCGAGCGGCTCCTCTGGTGCAGCAGCAGCGGCAGGGGCTCCCCCAGCACGAACGATGCATGATGATGGTGACGGCGACGCCTCACAGTGACGATGACGGTGATGTCCCAGGCGAAATCAAGGCTGGGAAGAAATCTCACACCAAACACTGCTTTCCGCGAATAACGCTTGGGGCACGGGTGGACTTGTCAGGAGCCGTGTGAAGACAACGGTAAAGACACCTCGAGGTAAACCTTGTTTGGGGATTGGACCCCTGCGGAAAATTGCTGAGGATCCGATGACACCGCTTTCTGGGGGTGACAAGGCATGCGAGGTGTCTGGTTGTCCCCATTGACCCCCCCGTGTTGCGTCCCCCTCGGGGTCCAAAACCCTCAGTGATGATAAACTGGGGAAGATAAAATCGCCAATGCACCTCGTGAGCCTCCCGAAGCGGCTCACCGAGACGGAGGGGCCCTCAGAAAGTGCCCAACATAGCCCCACTGAGTGCCAAAACACCACGAGATGGCCTCCAACACTGCTCCCTGTTGGCCCAAGATGACCATGATGCTCCCTGCTGGCCGAAAATGGCTCCACTATGGTCAAAGGAAGCCCTCGACAAGCAAGAATCACTGCGAGGCAAGACTGCCGCTCGTTTGATTGATTTTGGCCCTTCGCCAATACTCTTTGAGATGGGCTTCAAAACCCTCCACGGTGGATCAAGAGGCGAACAGAAGCGGTCCGCTGACCGGCCGCGGCGGGCCAGCCCCTGAAGGCGCATGGAAGCGCGCATGTAGACCGAATGAAACGGGTAATATAGAAACATTCTGGGTCATACTCAGCCGATGAGAACATGCAGCGGCTGAATACGTCGCTAACGCGACAGAGCTTCCCGTCCCAGGGCGAAAGACACAGAGACAAGGCAACGGAGTTCAGGATACAGCGGTACCCCAGGCGGCGACAGGGAAGCCCAACAAGGGCCCAAGAGGAACACAACAGGGCCCCAGCGGAGCCCCAGCAGGACCTGAGGGCCCAAGGACAGCTCAAGAACGTCTCACCAAACCTCCAGGAGCATCACAGACAGGCCCAAAGGGCGCAGGCGGGCACAAAGAATGCCTGGAAGAGATCCCGAAAGGGGGAGCCACGAGAAAAGCCCAAAATATAGATCTGGGGCCAGAGAAGCCTGAAGCAGGATCCAGTAGTCCCGAATGCCGAAACGAGGCCCAAAATAATCACATGAAATGCCAAACAAAGATCGAGTACACGCGAACGTCGGAGCCCTTCGTGCCTCCTGGTGCTCTGACGCCCCGGCGTCCTCACCCTCGCCCTCCCTCTTTGCGCCACAGAGCTAAGGAAACTCTGAAACACCCCAGAAACTGTTGGCTCTACGATGGCGCGGCCAACTACGGCCCACGGATGCAGGACACGGGTGCAAGACTTCACGCCTGGCGCATGAGGGGCATCAGGGCGACCAAAGTTGTTGCACCGACTGTATCAGTTGTATGCCATCAGTGTCAAAAAAACCGTTGGTGTGGGTGTTGCGGTGCTGGGCGCAGTATCGTTGGTGATCACTGTAGTGTATCAGTCGCGGCCCAGCGTTCGAGTAGTGTCTGAACCCGCAATGAGTTGCGTTGTGGCGTACACTCTTGCGTGATGCTTACATGGATGCCTTTCCGTGTCTGTTGTGTTGTGCGTCATGTCAAGAGTAGACACTGGATTCCGCTTGTTGTTTGCACTCATTCTTGATCGGCGATATGGTTGTTCTTGCATGCGGCCCGGCTGTTCTATCACGTTTCGCAATTTCGTTTGCTCGCCTAGCATAGATCTTGGAATACTGACCAGAATACAAAAGCTTGCAGATGAAAGCGAATCTACAAAACCAACTCTACAGGATGATGTTGTTCCATCGATGTTACGTTTTCGCCCGCTCGCCATTGCCGCTTCATTGTCCGATTTCCCCTCCAAAAATACCAAGAGGCCCCAAACATGAACGAAACGCCATCATACACAATCTGGCATGACGTAAATTCGCGGGGGGAGAAGTGTTTCACCGCGAGCGGCAATCGTCTCATGCGTTTCGTGGGTTGTTTTTTGGTTGTCGGCTGGTTCAAACTGTTTTCGTCGCGCGTTCACTAGCGCTTCTCAAATGTAAAACCTGCTGCGTTTGTGATTACTGCTTCCCTTTCGGATTGTACTGATCCCGTGAATGTGCGATGGTGTTCCCAATGTTTCGTTTCTCGTTCGTATGTGTGTCTAGCTTGCCGTTGACCGTCACTGCGTTGTTTCGCTGGCTCGCCCTCCCGCCACCACGACCTGCTACTCGACGTTTTCGGACATGCCGGCGAACATGCGACAAAAAACAATACGGAACCAACGGCAATGGTAATCACACAAATGCTGCGTTTGTTTGCGCGGCCCTTGGCTTCATAGCTCACCCCCACCGCTCGGCGAAATCGCCCCCCTTCCACCAAGGATAGATATCGATAATCTAGGTAAGCGGTTGGGGATCGAATTCGGATGGGGGATGACAGAACAGCTTCGCCAGCCCCTCGGTCCTCAGAATAGCGACCCACACAAAGAGCTCGACCCACGGAAGTCTGACACTTCGGGTTGGTCCCCGGGCCGCGTGGAAGGCCAGGGGGGCCCGACGGCTGTCAAATCGGAGCGGCGGGGGTGACCATTCGGACTGGTCGACGGCACCCCGTACCCACTGGCGCGGGCGTTTTGCAATCTTGGGGGGCGGAGCTGACGGGCGATGGCGAAAACAAAAACGACGGCGGACTCTGGATGGCAGAAGGGGGGGCTCTGCGTGGACGTCCAGGATTGCTGGGCGACTACGGACGACGACGAAGGCGGACTGCGGATGGCAAGGTGGGGACGGGGTGCTGCGCGGGCGTTCTGCAGTCCCGGGGGGCGAAGTCGACGACGACGAAAGCCTTTTGCGGACGGCGTTGCGCGGGCGTCCTGCCGCCCCGAAGGACAGGGCAACGACGACGGCGACGACGACGGCGGCCTGGTGCGGATGGCATGGAGCAGGGGGGGCGGGGCTGCGCAGGCGGCCCTCTGCGGATGGCATGTAGGGTGGGTGGGTGGCGGTGGTGGGGGGGGGGGCCCTTTGGCCCTTCCCAACGCACGCGCGAACACACGCACGCGCGCACGCGCGTACGTAGGCACGTGCGTCTCGGACCTTCCGCGCACGAGCGTGCCCTGCAGGCGCGCGCGCCTCGCTGGGGCTCGTCCTCTTCGGGGCGGCGCCCGCCACCTCGACTCGCGATGCTGAAGAAGGCTCCGCGCGGGGGTCCTGGCTGATGGCCTATCCCTGCGCGCTGGCAACTCAGCGGGCGCTGCGCCACGGGGCCCACTGCCACCCCTGGCCCGCGCCCTGCCCGGAACGGCTGCGCACGCTCGCAAGCGCACCCCACGAGCGCGCGCCTAGCTAGTTACCAGCCTGGAACAGATCCCATGTCTCTATGCTGGGCATCGCCCCATCACGATGCCAAGCTTAAGGATTCCCTCAGTTTTTGAAGGCGCATCCCTAATATTGCCATCGCATTTCGGCCTGTCAATCTTAGGGATAGGGATAAGTTCGAGGCTGGTGAGCTAGCTATGCACGCACACGTGTTATTTTTCCGGCGCGGCGTCCGCTCTGTTGGGTCATGCCCTTTCAACAAAAAACGCGCATGGCGCATGGGGCTTGGCTGATGACCAATCTCAGCGCGCGGGCTAGCGGGGGCGGCGCCTCTGGGGCCCACGCGAATCCTGGCGCTGCCACGTCCGTGGCCGTGGCCAGCTGTTGGTCGGGCCTGCGGCGCGCATGGCCGCGCGCTGACCCCTGCTCTTGTTCGCCGGTTTCTTCGCGCGGTCTCGCGCCGGTCGAGCCATCTGTTTCGGGGGCGCCCGCAGGCAAATTGAAGCGCGCCCTTCCCACGCATGCCCTCGGCGCTCAAGCAAGCGCCGCTCTCGAAGAAGAGCCCGCGCGCGCGAGTCAGCCCCGCGCCAGCCGCGCGCACTGCGGGGGGGGGCGCTTCCAGCGTGGGTCTCGGACTCGATATCCCGAGCTTGCAGCCAAGCCTTGGCCGGGTCGTCTTTCCCGGAGTCCGAGATGTTCCCAGCGCGCGCCGAGTGCAGCGCATCAGCTCCGCGCGCGCGCCGGCCCCGCGCGCGCGCCGAGGTCTGACTTCGCCGCCGACGCGCAGGCCGCGAACAGGGCGCGCCTCGAATCGGAGACGGCATAGGCTGCGCGGCGGAGCGCTGCCCACCAGAGCTGGGCCACCTCCGAGGGGCCCCGAGAGAGTTCCCCCCTCCCCCTGCCCCCTCACCTCATTCCACCTCCGCTGCCCCTCCCCTTCTCCGACGGCTACGCGCGCACCCGCGCGCGCTCCCGCGCGGGGGCCCTGGCTGATGGCCGATCCCTGCGCGCGGGCAATTCAGCTGGCGCCGCGCCTCTTTCCTCGCCCCCCCCCCCCCCCGCGCGCGCACCCCTTGCCCCCCCCGCCATCTAGTCCTCGGAAGCCCGCGACGTCGAGCCACTGCGCGACCCGCTCGCCGGGCTTGCGCTCGAGCTCCGACCCCGCCAGTTGCACCTCGCAGGCGCCAGTTTTAGCTTGGCGCTCTTCTGCGCGTCTCTGGAGTGCTGCCGAAGGCCCCCTTGACTTCGCAGCTTCTCGTCGACGGCCGCGCGCCTGCTCCTCGGCGCCCCCTGCGAGGGCGCTGAACGCTGTGAGACCATGGATTCGTCTTTCGCGAAGTCAGGCAGAGGGTTCTGCGTGAGTTCCCCATTGACGTCGACTGGGACTTGGATTCCTCTACGTCGATGACGCGCCTGCCGTGCCCCATTAAGAATTGCTGTCGTCGCAATCAAGGCCGCGCGGCATGTCGTTGGACCCGCGATGCCGAACATCGCCGCGAGACCAAACTGCGCAATATATCGTCCCACCCAGCCTACGTAGCGCTGTGCATTCTCTATACTGCAACCTTCCATACTGCGACCCACTCATCTTCCATGCTGCGAAACTGCTCGTAGACTGCGTTAATGACGCGGGCCTCTGTGCGCGACAAATACTCCAGGGCGGCTTTGGGCTGCGTCGCGGCCGTCTGGGGAGCGGCCTCCGGGCGCCGCGGCTTGGGCAGCGGGCGGCTGGGCGCCCTACCCCGGCCGCCTGAGCAGCCTTACGCCTCGGGCGGCATCTGGAGCGGCGCCGAGCGCGCCGCGGTCGAGCGCGCTGCAGGCGGGCGCGACGGTCGCGGCCGGGGCGGCGCCTCGGGCCCCGCGGCCGCCCGGGCGGCCAGGGGCACCCCCGCAAGACCAGACCTTGCGCTGCCCACGACCCGACTGCCAACGCGACCGCCAAATGGCAACAAAAACGTCGTTGCGGCCTGCTGGGGTGGGAAGGGTGGCCCCGCCGCGGTGCCGCTCCACGGCGGCGGTTAGGCTCGGCGGCGGGGGCCGCGGGTCTGGCGGGCTGGCACAGTGGCCACTGCATGAACCTCCCCGCCCCCGCCATAAGCCCCCAAACCAAAGAACAAGCCATGGCATATAACATCGCATAGCGCGCGTTAGTGCGCAAGCAAGCAGCATGGAGAAATTCTCCGAGGGCCCATGGGGCACGCTCGGATGGCGTCGCCGCGCCTTCGGCACGCCCCTGACGCCCCGGCTCCTCGCCCTCCAGAGCTTTGCCGAAGGCGTCGCAGAATGCGCTCGAATGGCGTTGCCACTCTTGCTTCGCTAGACCACTTGCAAATTTCGATGCAGCCAGGGGGCCCACCGACGGCCTTATTAACATGCGCTTAACTTCGACTTAACTTTGACTTCATTTCCGACCTAACTTAGTACGATATTATAAGTACGTGTTATGCTAACTTGCTTATAAGTGTTTAACACCTAAACCTGTATAACCTAAGTGGATAAGTCCGAAAAGCGCATGAAGTTGGGGACGCGCCACGGGGACGCACCGCAGGGCGTGCCAATGGGGACAGACAACGACGTGCAATCAAAACCGCAATGCAGAGCACTCAATGCAAAACATGATTTTCTGATCGCAAGAGGCTCACACAAGAGAGCCCTACCGGCGCGCATGATTTTTCACTCGTGCGTCGACGATCAGATAATCCATCCATACATCTATATATATATATGTGCGTGTATATATATACATACATACATATGGTATATATGTATACATACATTATACACGCAACCCACGCTGGCGTCGGCGCGCCGGCGGCGGGCTACAGGATCTGCGCATGCCCGCATGCGCTGAAAACTGGCAAGTCCTCTGTGCTCAGGCGCGCGAGGTGCAGCACAGATCTCGGGCAGACCGCGGCGCGATCAACCTCGAAGCCCTCGCTGGTATCTAACGCGCAGACCCCAGGGCCCAGCTTTCAGCCGATGCGCCTACAACTGGCCAGTGCCACCGAAATCGGACCGCGGACGAGGGCCCATTCATTCTTAACACCTGTGGCCCGAGCCAGGGCGGCCTCAGGGGCAAACAAAACTCGGGCCATCCACTCGCAAGGCAGCCACGACTCCCAGACAGCCTGAGCAAGCAAGTGGATCGGACTCACCGTGCAGGCCACGCGCCTTGCCATGCCCGTCTGGGCCAGCTGGATGTCGTCGACGACGTTGCCGACCCGCGCCGCGCCCAGGTCCAGCCTCGGCAGCGGGAACATGCGCATGCACAAGTCCGCGAAGCTGCACCCTGCCGCGACGCCGCGCTGGGGCACACAGGCTTCTGCGGCCACCCCGGTGGCAGACGATGCGCGGCATCGCGTGCACCTGGAGCGGGACCCGCAGCAAGTGCACGTTGAGGCCGAACGCCTCGGCCCGCTTGGCCAGCGGCGCCCGCGGGATGTGCTCGCAAGCCTGAGACAGGTCCACGAGCACGGTGCACGCCGCCTGGCCGCGGTGAGTCGCCACCTAAGCCGAGGCGGCCTGGATCCAGACGCAGGTCTCGCAGCTCAGACATGCCGCGCCGTGGGTGAAGCCCCGACGATGCGCCGCCAGAGCTCGATGCAGGCCCCGAGCGCCTCGTCGCACAGCACGGCGACATGGCGCGGGTGGAAGGCGTCGCAGCCCAAGCCCGTGACGCGGGGGGAGTAGTGCCCGACCTAGCGCAGCTCCTCGACGCTCGGCAGGCGTGGGAGGTCGCCCATGTCCAGGGGCCAGGCGACCGCCGCACGCCCGCCGCCTTCGCCCCGCAGCGCGTGCCACGGGCGCGCCGCCGCCTCTGCCGCCAGCTGCGCCGACTGGAGACCCGCGGACGGCTGCCAGCGGTTGGCAGGTCTGGGCGCCGCCTCACGGATCCAGCGGAAGCCCTTCCGCACGCCGAGGCCGACGGCGGCCTCGCGGGGCCAGTCCAGCCAGGCCGCGTAGCGGTTTAGGCCGAACGGCCCTCGGCGGCGGCGCCCGCCGCCCGCTGGAGGTCTCCCAGGAGCGCGCCCACTGCGGGCTGCCCCAGGAAGTTCAGCCTGCGGACGAAATGGCGCCACGACTGCCAGAGCGTCGGGTCCGCGCCCGCCACGGGCGGCACAAAGCTGAGCAGCTTCACCTGGATGCGCCCGGCGTGCCGGTGGCTGCCCGACCGTCGGAAGACGCGCCGCGCGCGCGCGCTCGGCGAGCCAGCTCCAGCGCTGCTCAGCGGGGGCCGCCTTCGCGGTCGGCGCCCACTGCTGCCGCTGGCGATGGGGCTGCACCTTGACCAGGCGCGCCCCGTCGCTCCTGCCCCGATAGCGGTCCGCCCCACGGCGCCCTGCCAGGCTGAAGTGCTGGACCAGCTCGCCCTCATGTCGGTCCAGGACGCGCCCGCAGGCGGCGTCCAAGCCCGCTGCCGCCGTGAGGGTCGGCAGGTCGGCGATCGCGTCCTGCCATCCTGGTGGGGGCAGCTGCGGCCCGATCAGCATCTCGGCAGGGAAAGCCTTCGGGCGGCGCATGCGGGGGACCGCGGCGCCGGGAAAAGGGGGGTGGGGCAGTCTGAGCGCCACCGCCCTGTGGGCGCGGACCGCGAATCGGTCGCGCCGACGCGCCGTCTGGACCTCCGCCAGCTGGCCGACGCAGAAGAAGTCGATCTCCCGCGCGGAGGTGGCCGCGACGCAAGCGGCGCGGCTGGAGCATGCCAGTCGCGCCCCAATGGGCGGCAGCAGCTGCGCCTCCTCAAGCGCAGTGGGCGTCGTGTTCCAGCCCGCCCCCGCGACGAAGGGCCATCGCATGGCCGGCGCCACCGAGCCCAAGTTGGTCAGCAGGTCCAGGTTGAGGTCGGTGAGGCCCTGGCTGGCGCGGAGGCTCGCAGGCGCCATCGGCGCGCGGAGCAGCGGGCCGCGACGCGGTCATCGGTGAACTCGACCCGCTGAAGATGCACCCAAGGTTGAACCAGGACGCCCACGCCTGCCGAGGCGCCGCCCTTCGCTGTGGCCACCGCGGGGGCGGGATCTGCTGTCCAACCCGGGCGGCGGGCAGCGCGGCCAGCAGCGGCCAGCTGGCGCTCCTCCTTCAGGTGATGCTCCTGAAGGAGGGTTGCCTGGGCGGGGCTGTCGGCGTCGCCCTCCTCGAGCTGTGCGAGGCAAGAGGGCCAGTGCGTCACGTTGACGCCCATGGTCCCCGTGCTGCCCTGCTCGGCCAAGGCGGGGCCCTCGCCCGCGCGCCTCTCGGCGGGGGGCCGCCCCCCGAGCCCCCCGCCGCGGCCAGCGCAGCGCCCGCCAACGGCGCCAGGTGCAACGGGCGCCTCTGGCTGAGGAGCAGCGCGGGTGGAGGAACCAGCGCAGGGGGAGGGCGACGTCGAGCCGACCTCGCCGAAGGGCCCCTCGGCGCCCCAGAGGTTGATCCACTCGGCCCGCGCCCGTCGAGCCCGTGGCGCACGTCGAGGTAGGAGGCCCGCGCGCCGCAGAGCCGCTCCTCTGCCGCGCCGCCAGCGCCGCCCCAGCATGCAGCGCCATGTGCAACGCGAGCCTCTGGCCGACGGAGCTCCCGAGGTGGCGCGGAAAGCTCGTCGCACGACTCTGACGACTTCGCCTCGGCGAGAGCCGCTTTGGGGCGGGGGCTTCGAGAGCGCCTTTTGGAGCGCCCACTATGGCCCCCGCCCCTCACGGATCGGCCCTCGGCTCGGCCGCCACCGGCGCCGCGAGTTCCCCAAGCCTCCGGTCGAAGAGCCAGTCCAGGGCGGGGCCGACAGCAGGCCGCCCACGCCGAGGCGCTCCGAGTAGCGCCTGAGGGGCCATATTGCGCGTACCCGTCGCAGTCGCTGCGCTCGCCGCGGCGGCGGGCCCGCGCGCGCCGCGGGGCCGCGCCCCGGCCAGCCAGCCAGCGCCAGCGCGGTGCTCGCCAACAGCGCCAGGAGCACCCTGCGCCTCTGGTTGGGGAGCAGCGCGGGGTGGAGGAACCAGTCCGCGTTGAGGCTGACGACGAGCGGTCCTCGCCGTAGAGCACCGCGTCGCGCCAGGGAGCAGGCCTCCCGATGTGTACCCGCAGTCGTCGCGCACGTCGTGGCTGGGGGCCCGCGCGCAGTAGGGCCGCCCCCCAGCGGCGCCTCCAGCGCCGCCCCAGCACGCGGAACCACGTGCACCGCGAACCTCTGGCCGACGACGGTCGCGAAACGGGAGGGCAAGCTCGTCGCGCGGCTCCGACGACCTCGCCTCGGCGAGAGCCGCTTCGGGGCGAGGGCTTCGCGAGTTCCTTTCGGGGCGCCCGCCATGGCCCCCGCCCCATCACGGGTCGACCCTCGGCTCGGCCGCCGCCAGCGCCACGCGCCCCCCGCGCCTCTGGCCGAGGCAGCTCGCGAGAGGGGCCAGTCAAGGTGGTGCCCGACGTAGAGCTGAACGAGCCGTCGCGCCACGCGTCGCCCCTGAAGTTGAAGCGCATGGCCGGCGCCCGCTTCGCCCGCCACCCACGTCGTCGAGATTGGGGGTGGCGCCGCGGGGGGGGGGGCCGAGAGGGGATGGAGCCTGTCCAGCGGCGGCGTCCCATCTCGCGAGCTGGAGGCGGGCAAGCCCGCAGGTGTCTTCGTAGATGAGGGCGTCGCCGTAGACGTAGTCGCTGTCCTCGCAGCACCAGGTGGGCCTCTGCCACCTGCCGATGGCGTCCGACTCGCAGGCGGGGCCTGCGCCGCACTGGAGGTCATCCTTCATGAACGTGCACCCCCCCGTCGAGTACATGTAGTCCAGGGCCCGCAGGATGCGACTACGACTGTGCACTGCGCCCCGCCCGCGCAGGCGCCCCCGCCGAACGCTACCGCGCCGCTGGGCGCCGCGCTCGAGGGCCGCCTCAAAACCGTCGGAGCTTTGGCCCGCTGTTGTCGAGACTGTGTCAATGGCTCGACTGGTCCTCGTCGTCGCCCACGGGGGCCGCCGCCGCCTTGCTGGTTGCGCGCCCCTTGCCGGCCGCTGCCCCGCTGGCCGCGGCGGCAGCCGGGCGCTGGCGGCCCGCCTCCAGCACCTCTGCCGCCACGGCCCCCGCGCGCGGCCCCTGCAGCGGCAGCAGGGGCAACGCGCGGAGCCGCCTGCGAGGCCTGGGCGGGGGCCCCCTGCTGACCGCGAACGGCAGCGGCGGCGGCAGGGGGCGCCGCGGCGGGGGCCGCTGCTGCAGCCGCAGGCGCTGCCGCTCCCTCAGCCGCTGGCTGGCCCGCTGCAGGCGCCGCCTCCTGCCGCGGGGGGGCCGAGGTGCTCCTCTTCTTGGACTTGAGGCGCTCCCGCAGCTCACGGTGCGCCTTCTCCGGCGTCTCGGCTTCGGCCTTGAACTGGCAAAGGGCCTCCCGCGCCATGGCCGCGAACCGCGTCTGCAGCTCCTCACGGCGCCGCTGGGCCTCCTGGCGGTCGCTCTCCTCGACCTCGCAGTCCTCCAGGGACCCCAGGCCGAAGAGCCCTTCGTCGTCCAATGCCCGCGCCGCCGTGCCAGCGAGGATCGCTTTGACGCTGAGCTTGGGCACGTCGTCCTCGCGCGCAGGCGCCGTTGCCGGGGCCGCTGTGCCCCCCGCCAGGGCCTGCGCCGCGCTCGCGTGCACCGCCTGCGCGCTGTCCAGGGCGGCGGTGCACTTGGACACGCGCTCCGCGGCCTGGCCCAGGCGCAGCTGGGGCTCCTCCGCCTCCGCCAGGGCCTCGTCCAGGGCCGCCTCGGCAGCGTCCCTTGCAGCGCCCGCCTCGGCCACAGAGAGGGGCCTGGCCAGGCGCTGGGCGCGGAGGGCGTCCAGCTGCTGCCTGTACTTGGCCTCTGCTGGCTCGTCTCCCGACAAACGGGGGAGTCCACCAGCTGGGCCAGCTTGACCTCCTCAGGTCCGCGTCGGGCTCCGGGGCCTGAGCCACGTCCACGATGCGGACTCCCTGGCCGCCGCTGCGCTGGCGGCCTGCCGCCTCTGCGACCAGAGCGGCCGGCCGCCCGCGCGGCGCTCCGCCGCGCCCGCCGACGGCGTCCTGGCGCTAGGGCGGCTCGCGGGCGCCGGTGCGATCCCTGCTGGTGGATCGGCGGCGCCCAACAGCGCCGCGAGTAACAGCAACCCGCGCAGGCACCAGTTGCAGCGGGTGCCTGCAGTGGTAGCACCATGTCCTCCATGGCTCATGCTTTCGGCACACACAGTGGGCGCACGCGTGGCCGCCGCGGCCGCTGGCGGCGCCGCTCGCGGCCGCCATGCCGCCCCCGCCGTCGCCCGCCTGGCGCGCGGGGGCCGGCGCCGCCGAGCTGGGGTGGCTGTCCAGGAGCGCCGCGGCGGCCACCAGGCGGCCGCGCTGGCGGGGGATGGCGAGCACCGCCACGCCACGCGAGGAGGAGGAGGAGGACGAGGAGGAGGAGGCGGAAGAGGAGGAGGAGGAGGAGGAGGAGGTGAAGCTCTCTTGAGATCCAGCACTGCACGCAAGGCAGCGCAATTTCTGTATTTTGTGTAGGCGTGTCTGAATATACTCTGCACTGGAGACATATCACAGGGATTATTAATGTTGTCTCCCATGATTCGCTCTACGAGTTTCTAGCAGAGAGACTCGTCGCTGTGGTGGAGCTTACAATTGGCCACCCACCATGCGACGAACCATCCGTTGCGCTGTTGTCCCGCTTCTCCATGCCACTTAACCCATACGGGGTGGCGGGAACGCCCTGGTGATGTACCAGGCCACCCGTGCTCGGTGTTTGATCTTTGTGCATATGCATGGTTGACACCACGACACTTTGTCTTCAGGGATGTGCGCAGGAGGAGGAGGATGAGGAAGAGGAAGAGGAGGAGGAAGAGGAAGAGGAGGAGGAGGAGGAGGAGGAGGAGGAGAAGAGGAGGAGGAGGAGGAGGAGGAAGAGGATGGAGGAGGAGGAGGAGGCGGAGGAGGAGGAGGAGGAGGGGGAGGAGGGAGGAGGAGGAGGAGGAGGGAGGAGGAGGAGGAGGAGGGAGGAGGAGGGAGGAGGAGGAGGGAGAGGAGGAGGAGGAGGGAGGAGGAGGGAGGAGGAGGGAGGAGGAGGGAGGAGGAGGGGAGAGGAGGTGGAGGAGAGGAGGAGGAGGAGGGGATGAGGAGGATGAGAGGGGGGCGCGGCCTGCTGTCCGCGGGCGCACCCTCCGCGGTGTCCTCGTCGTCGCTGGTGCAGAGGGCGCCACCCCAGGTGCTCACCTGTGCCGCATTCGGGGTCCCCTCTTCTTCTTCTCTCCTCTCCTCCTCCCCTCCTCCTCCTCCTCCTCCTCCTCCTCTCTTCTCGTCCTCTTTCTCTTCCCCCACCACTGATGACTATGCCTCCTAAGCCGCCTCCTCCTCCTCCTCCTCCTCCTCCTCCTCCTCCTCCTTTTCCTCCTCTTCCTCCTCTTCCTCTTCGTTGACCAGTTGGAACCCTCGTCTGCCAAGGAGCGGGGGACGATACGGAAGAGAAGAAGGCAGCCGAGGTAGGGGCAGAGGAAAACACTGACATCCACCGATATGTTTTTCATTGCGCGCATACGTTCCGACCTCTTCTCAGGGTGCTTTTTGGTGTGCTTGAACTTGTTCCCCAAACAGCTTGCTGAACGGGGTGCTGTTGTGATAGAAGCTAACTCCGGCCGAGGGAAGTCGGAGCAGAGACATCCTCACAAAAAATTGATGGTCCGGGCCGGTTCGCTTGAGACATCCTCACAACTCTCGTTTCTGAGTTGGCCGGGATTGGCCGTTTCGCCTGAGACATCCTGGAAAAATTGCGCTCCGGGACGCCGCGCGAGAGGTGGTCCAGGCCGTTTCGCTTGAGACATCCTCGAAGCTCTGAGCCCCGAGGTGCCGTGCGAGAGGTGGTCCGGGCCGTTTCGCCTGAGCCATCCTCGAAACTCTGAGCTCTGAGATGCCCTGCGCGAGGTGGTCCGGCCCGTTTCGCCTGAGACATCCTCGAAACTCTGACCTCGGAGATGCCGCGCGAGAGGTGGTCCGGCCCGTTTCGCCTGAGACATCCTCGCAACTCTGAGCTCTGAGATGCCGTGCGCAAGGTGGTCCGGCCCGTTTCGCACGAGACATTCTCGCAACTCTGAGCTCCCAGATGCCGCGCAAGAGGTGGTCCAGCCTGGGGGCCCAGAAGACCACATGTTACATATCCTCCATGGGACCCTGGGAGCCCGCCTGAGACATCCTCGAACTTCTGAGCTCTGAGATGCCCTGCGCGAGGTGGTCCGGCCCGTCTCGCCTGAGACATCCTCGCAACTCTGAGCTGAGTTGCCGTGCGCAAGGTGGTCCGGCCTGTTTCGCACAAGACATTCTCGCAACTCTGAGCTCCCAGAGGCCGCGCAAGAGGTGGTCCAGCCTGGGGGCCCAGAAGACCACATGTTACATATCCCCCCTGGGACCCTGGGAGCCCCAGGAGGCCCCAGAGAGCTCCAGGAGGGCAGCAGGACGCCCAGGACAGGCCCCAGGGGTCCGCAGGAGATTCCCAGGAGGCTCCCAGGAGGCCCAGGAGGCCCCCTATCAGAACGTGTCAAGTTAATACACATCCGGTGTCGATTCGTTGATTTTTCCTGCTCTTGTGGCCCCCCTCCCCATTTTTGGGGGCCCCGACGGCCACATGTTAGATATCCCCCCCTGGGAGCCCCAAGAGGCTTCAGGAAGCCCCAGGTGGGGTCCAGGAGGCCACAGGAGGCCCAGGAGGAAGCCCCAGGAGGTCACCAGGAGGCCCCAGGAGGCCCCAGGAGGCCCCCGCAACTCGGAGCTCTGAGACGCCGCGCTCGAGGTGGTCCGGCCCGTTTCGCCTGAGACTTCCTCGCAGCACGTTTCGCCCGAGACATCGTCGCAACTCTGGGGTCCGAGATGCCGCGCGCGAGGTGGTCCAGCCCGTTTCGCCAGAGACATCCTCGCAACTCTGAGCTCCCAGATGCCCTGCGCGAGGTGGTCCGGCCCGTTTCGCCTGAGACATCCTCGCAACTCTGAGCTCTGGGATGCCGTGCGCAAGGTGGTCCGGCCCGTTTCGCCTGAGACATTCTCGCAACTTCAAGCTCTCAGATGCTGCGCAAGAGGTGGTCCAGCCTGGGGGCCCAGAAGACCACATGTTACATATCTCCCCTGGGACCCTGGGAGCCCCAGGAGGCCCCAGAAAGCTTCAGGAGGTTAGCAGGTCGCCCAGAACAGGCCCAGGGTCCGCAGGAGATTCCCAAGAGGCCCCAGGAGGCCCCCTATCAGAACGTGTCCAGTTAATACACATCCGGTGTCGATTCGTTGATTTTTCCTGCTCTTGTGGCCCCCTCCCCATTTTTGGGGGCCCCGACGGCCACATGTTAGATATCCCCCCCTGGGAGCCCCAAGAGGCTTCAGGGCCCCAGGTGGGGTCCAGGAGGCCACAGGAGGCCCAGGAGGAAGCCCCAGGAGGTCACCAGGAGGTCCCCAGGAGGCCCCAGGAGGCCCCCGCAACTCGGAGCTCTGAGACGCCGCGCTCGAGGTGGTCCGGCCCGTTTCGCCTGAGACTTCCTCGCAGCACGTTTCGCCCGAGACATCGTCGCAACTCTGGGGTCCGAAATGCCGCGCGCGAGGTGGTCCAGCCCGTGACGCTGGAGACATCCTCGCAACTTTGGGCTCCGAGATGCCTGCGCGAGGTGGTCCGGCCCATCTCGCCTGAGACATCCTCGCAACTCTGAGCTCTGAGATGCCCTGCGCAAGGTGGTCCGGCCCGTTTCGCACAAGACATTCTCGCAACTCTGAGCTCTCAGATGCTGCGCAAGAGGTGATCCAGCCTGGGGGCCCAGAAGACCACATGTGGCTCCCAGGAGGCCCCAGAGACCTTCAGGAGGCCGCAGGACGCCCAGGACAGGCCCCAGGGGTCCCCAGGAGATTCCCAGGAGGCTCCCAGGAGGCCCCAGGAGGCCCCCTCTCAGAACGTGTCAAGTTAATACACATCCACATCCGGTGTCGATTCGTTGATTTTTCCTGGTCGAGCCCCAAGAGGCTTCAGGAAGCCCGAGGTGGGGTCCAGGACCCAGGACAGGGGCCAGGAGAACCCCAGAGGTCACCAGGAGGTCCCAGGACCAGGAGCCCCCGCAACTCGGAGCTCTGAGACGCCGCGCTCGAGGTGGTCCGGCCCGTTTCGCCTGAGACTTCCTCGCAGCACGTTTCGCCCGAGACATCGTCGCAACTCTGGGGTCCGAAATGCCGCGCGCGAGGTGGTCCAGCCCGTTACGCTGGAGACATCCTCGCAACTCTGGGCTCCGAGATGCCGTTCTGGATGAAGAGGTGGTGGAGGAGGAGGAGGTGGAGGAGGAGGAGGAGGAGCAGGAGGAGCAGGAGGAGGAGGAGGAGGAGGAGGAGGAGGCATGTTTTAACATGCCATGCCAGCCCGCACTGGACGGGCACGCAATCGACCTTGGAAACCGCAGTGGGTCTAAAAACCCTGTTTGGGGATACTGCACTTCGGCTATAATTCTGATTGTCCGGGATCTCGATAACGGGCCCAAGAGGCCACATTCATCTATGAACGCCTCCCCCTCCCCCCAATGTTCAAAATTGGCGGTGGGTCTGATGAGTTGCACCTCGACCGCAGTCTCCCCCGCGCGTGCCAACTTTGAGTTTTGGGAGCAAGGGGGATGTTCACGAATTGTTTCCCTCTACCCTATGAAAACGGTCATATCGTGGTAGATCTGGCACTGGTACCGTTGCGTTCCGACCTGGGTTTCGAAGCGAATCCGGCCCTGGCGACGAGAGAAGGGTAGGCAGCGGCATCGGTAGTTACCTTGTCTTCCTCTGAACAGCAAAGGAGCAGGAGCAGGAGAAGGAGGATGAGGAGGCGGAATACATATACCGCAGCCAACCTGGTCCGCCCGCTTCAGGCTAGACGCTGGTTTCCCAAAACACACGCGCAGAAGGCTCGGAATGATGTGCGCCTTCTGACGGCACGTGCCCCAACCAAATTCCGAAGCCCCGAGACCTTCAGAAAAAAAAGTTTGTCTCTTCCCACCTCCCCCTTCGGAGTCGGGTGATGTTCGAAGCGCCCCTGGCCCAGGGCCCCCCCAGGACTTCCAAGGAGGCCCCTGCGGCCTCCAGCGCCCCCCATCACGAGGCCCAAAGGGACCCAGGGGCTCCAACATCGAACGAAAAGTTGGGGGCATTTTGGGCCAGGGGCACCTTTTGGCAACCCCCGATGGCGCGTCGCCAAAGCCCGGCCCGCCTGCTTCAGGCCGGACGCGGGCTTCCCGACGTCCACGTGCAGGAACGTGTTCTTGACCGTGACCAGCGGGCTCCCAGACAGGCCCTCGGCGCGGGCGGGACCCTACCCCGCGTTCTCCTCCTCCTCCACTTCCGCCGCCACCCCTCTTTCAGTCACTCGCCAAGCATATCCATATTAGTGTAACCTACAAGGCATTTTTTGTACACCCGCCTCAGGCTCGCCTGGCAACGGCTATGCCGCGCCAGGGTCGCCGAGAAGCAGTTGACTGCGCAACTTCCTTTGGTCACCTTTCTGGTCTAGGACTGAGTATGCCCACTCTTTCTGGCACCCCTGGTCCAGTCCGTCTTCAACGTTTCGGCGTGTGGTTGGCTATCCTCTTCAAGACCTACCACAACCAACCACACGGGGTAGGCCGACGCTGTCACGAACGACACCTCTGTTTCCGACTGTGCGAAAACACCACGCGTACCTCTTGAATGCAAAGATACACACCAAAACTGCCAGAATATGTCAAACAAGGCTCTGAGAACCTGCTGTGTTGGCCTTCGAAGAAATGAGGGCACTGTCAGTGCAGTTGTTTTCGCTCGGACCGCGCGGCGGTCGAAACTGCGGGTGCGTCCCAGGGCCCTAGGACTAGGGCCAAAACAGCGGCGGGCAGCGTGCATGCCACAAAACAAGACAAGCGTGTACAACATACACACATGGTGGCACGGGCGGCAGAGGGGCAGGGGAGTGCACTCTTCACACTGGGTGAGTACAATGCTGCCCCGATGCCGCTCCCTCTGAAAGGGCAACGCTGCACGCAATTATAATGTATATCAGCCCACAGGCCGAAACACCTCAAGCAGATGCGGCCTGAGGCTCGAAATATAAATATGAATGTCTAGATTCACCAATCCAGACTGTCAACTCAAAAGATATGCATGAGACACCTCGAGCAAGGTGCGGCCTGAGGCTCAAATATAAATACAAGAATATGAATATCTGGATACACTACTCCAGACGATCAACTCAAAAGATATGCATACATCACCGTAGCCCTCACTAGGTCCATCAGCAGCTGCAATCAGGACTCACGGGCTCGCAGGCCCTGGAACGGCGACCCGACGCTGGGCCTTCCGCTCCTTGGCTCGCTCACGCTGTCCGCGGCGCAGCCGCAGACGGTGTGCCTCCTCATCCTCTTGCTCAGCAGTAGGCGCCATGCTGAACAGGCCGTGGCGGAGGAACTGCGATAGTACCTCGTTAGGCTGCATAGCTTTTGTCAGCACATCCGCTAGCATGTGGCTATTAGGCAGCCACTTGAACTTGATGGCCTCCTGCTCTATCAAATCCTTGGCCACCAGCAAGTCAATGAGGGTCTGCCGAGACACCGGCATCGACCCGATCTTGGACGTGTGATCGTAGAGCGACTTCGCATCCGTCACGAGCGCCCCTGGAACCTTCAGCGCCAGCCTCCAGTCCCCTTGCAAGGGCGGCTCCCCGTACAAGATTGCCTCAATCAGCAGCCTGAGGTAAAGCTGCCGATCCAAAGCCACGGACATAGCCGCAGACTCTGCGGCCATCGTAGATCCAACAACTCGTGTAATAGTACTGCTCTGAAACTCCACTAGACAGCATACAGTTAGCTCCTTCAAAACTCGGGTGTCCGTAATCATACTCATAAGCCCCATCTGGCTCTTACAGCCGGGTTCCTTCGCAAACGAAGCGTCCATAAGCGTGAGCACCTGCAAGCGCTCGATGTCCACACGGCGGATCTGGAGAGTCGCAAGACCACTCTTGTCGTAGTCCTGAAGCCGGTCGATGATGCCATTGAGCACTCGCAGGTGCAGCAACCTCCGACCTTTCGGATCCTTCTGTGCGAGCGCCGAGACACTATACGCGAGTTGTGGCACCACGCGTGCGACAGGCCACCGCACCTTCTGGAGCAAGCTCCGGTAGTCGTGGTGCTCCTCGGGAGTCATCTCCCGCTCCTCGTTGTCACCCCTTGCAAGGGGGTGCTTCGTCAGCTTGCCGATGTACTCGTGCATGCTGATCTCGATGTGATCGGGGTGGCGCCACCACTCCTCACCGAGATAGGCGACTGCCTCCTTGTCGTTGCCCTTCTTCCAGTGCTTGATGTTGAAACGACTGTTGATGTTCGCCTTCACCTCCTGGTACTGGGGATCGCGTGGGTCTCCAAACAGCATGCCGCCATCGACGTGCAAGGTCAACATAGCGATCAACTTGTCGTTCATTCGATAAACGAAGACAGCTCGAGCACAGCGCAGCTCCACGAAGCCGACCTCGTCCGTCAACACCTGGCGGGCTCGGAGATACCACAACCGAGGCGCCTCAGTCAGACCGTACGCCCCTTTCAGCAAGCGAAGCAACGCATAAGGCCGCACGGCTGGCCATCCAGCACCGTCGACGGCTGGAAGCCCGTCCTTAGGAGCCCTCACATACAGCTCCCGTTCCAGCTTCAGCCCGGACAGGAACGCAGTCGCTACGTCGAAACACTCGAATGTCCAATCCATCGCCATTGTGATAGACGCACACACCAGCACAGCCAAAGGGGAAGTAGTAGGCGAATCCGTCCTGAATAGACCAAGCTGCGGATCGAGATGGCCAGGGATGATCAAGCGAGACTTCGCCTCCAGCTCCAGCCCTCGCCCCCGGTTCGTGCGAACCGAACGCATGGGCACCGAGATGATCTTGTCCTTCGGGATGCTCTTCTCCTCCTCCTCGGTGACCAACTCGACCGTGTTGTTGGCGATCCATTGCCGCCACTCGGCGGCATCGGCCTCGTCGAACTTAGCCTTCTCGTGCTGGTTGAAGTGACGTGGGTCTAGCTCCTTCGCGTTCTGCTTCATCACGAGTGCGAACACGTCGTGCTCGTACCGGGCCTCCTGCAGCCATGCGTCATACACAGATGACACGTTGATCCATTCTTCGTAAGTCATCGGCTGTCGTACAAGACCCTCCGGAGTGTCCAAATAGTACACCCCTTGTGCATGAGCGTCCGGCTTGTCGTGGTAGAAAAGCGTGAGACCAACCCAGCTGTCCTTGTTGCGCTCGTTGGCACGGTTCGCGCCGTCGTCCTTGTAGGCGCACTGGCCCGTGGCGGAGAGCATCACCGAGAGGCGATTGCACTCCCGGTGGCGGTCGTGATCATAGAGTCTCCGCCGTGGCTCTCGGTGTACACGTACTCCTCGTGCGACCTTCTGAACGAGCGTGGAGACACCATCCAAGGCATTCTGGTCGAACCACTCCTGAGGTCCCGAGCGCGCAACGGCGTTCATGGCCACCTCGCGGAGGGCCGGCAAACCACTCGTGGGAGCAGCCTGCAGACGCGTCTTCTTGATGCAAATCGGCACGTCATCTACCAGGAACTTCCGCTTTCGCTCAAGCTCGAAATCGTCTCTGGGAATCGGCGGCACCGAGGGGCCGCCAGAGCCCGATACTCCCAGAGAAGCCTTCGGGTACATCTCAGAGGATATCCGCCCTGGAGGGGAACGAGAACGTCCCCTCTTCGGAGGGGGAAGCTGCGGCAGCTGCTGCTGCTCAGGCGGCTCCTCCTCCTCGGCCTGTGCCTCAATGGCGCCCAGGGCCCTCAGGTCCACACGAGGCTGCCTGGACCCCTCGAGCTCCCCATGTCGATCACGCTCCTTCTTCAAGAACGTCTTCTTCACCTTCTGAACCTTCACCTTGGGCGTGACGTCCACGACGTCGTGGTAAGCGCGGTCATCTCGCTGCTGTGTCAGTCGCACGTCCGTCTGGATGGACTCCGCAGCTGCGGCCCCCTGGGAGGAGGCGTGCCGGAGCTGCTCACGAGCAACAAGTAGCACGTGACCACGCCAGGATACGTAGCAACGGCTGTTGGACTCCTTCGCGATCACAGTCGCAGGACCCCGCCATCTTTCAGGATCTTGCCGACGACGTCCCTTGAACGGATTCGGTGCCCAGAAATACACCCTCGATCCTGGGCACAGATCACCGACGACCGTCGGCGCCTGTCGTAGCAGCGCCCTCCGCACCTTGTCCGTCGCGTCGCGCTCCAGCAACATCATCTTTGCTGCGGTGCGGATTTGGGACGAACGCCAAGCTATGCCCTTGGCGCCGAGGACCGACATGAGAACCTCATCGTCGTCCCTGTTAGTCACCTCCGTAAAGTTCAAGATCCGCCCGAAGACAGCCTGCTCCGGGGTCAATCCATTGCGGCTGATCGTCGAGTTCTTCGCATTGATGATGGCAGCCAGGGCCACAGTAGACATCGACTTGCCCTGGACGTGGAACTCGTGCACCACCTTGCCCCAGATAGTGCCGAGCAATCCTCCGTGGCGCTCGGCCAGGCCATGCTGCCATGCTGCATGAGCTCCCGTCGTCTTCGTATTAATGCCGAACTGCTCCATCAACGCGTTGAAGTAGCCCTCGAACTCGCCGCCCTGATCGATCACGATGTTTTCTGGCACACCGTAATGCTTGAACCACTCGTTCATGATCTGGCGTGCTACGTGCTTGGCCGTCCTATTCTTGAGAAGGCAGGCGCAGTGCCATCCCGTGCCAGCATCCACCATGCTGAGGACCACCAGCTGCTCGTTGGCCGCGTCCCGTAGGTACTTCACGTCGATCACAACCGTCACATTGAAGCCGAATGGTCGCACAACCGCCGTCCCTTGCACCGGACGGGGCGGCGCCTCCGACTCAGCACAAGTCGGACACTGCCAATGCTTCGCGTATGCCAACGCGTTGGGTGTTGCACCGCCGAGACGCAGCATCTGGATGAACGTCGGTCGGCTGGGGTGTCCAAGACCGCGATGGGCCTTGCGCACAGCACGTCGCGTACTTCGCGGAATCTTCATCATGATGTCCTGCCGCACCACCTCTGGAAGCTCCATCTCTGACCAGGAGGCTGCAACCTCCTCCTCCTCCGCAGGGTGCTGCATGGACTCCTCCTTCACCGTCTTCTGCAGTGCCTCGCGAATCTCGGCTCGAACCTCCTGCGGTGTTTTGCCCCACTCAGGTCTCTCCGAAACGTCCCTGGGAACCTCTCCATGACCATGCTCCGCGGGCTCGGGTCCATAACTCCTGGGCTCCTCCGTGGGGTCAGGGAGTTGTGCTGCAGGAAAACTCGAGTTCTCGAACTGCCAGGCCAAATGATCCGCGGCACCGCTCATCACAGCCGTGCCGAACTCCTCTGCGCAGCTCCCGCGCACGGCCGTGCAAACCCCAGGGTTCGCCAACACTCTCGTGGTGTCCTTGAGGCAGATTGCGTCCTCGAATGCTGGGTTCGACTTCGTTGCACTCACGGGTGGCTGGCTCCAGATTGTCGATTGCGCGTGGTCCATTACCATGGCTGCGCGTCCCCTTGCAGCTTGCCACTGCATCACCTCGTCCGTGAACGAGAGCAACATGCGGTACTCGGTCCGCTCTCGGCGTTGCCGGCGCACTCGCATAGGCCTTCGCTGGTCGACACTCTGCATCCGACTCCATGCCGTAGGAGGTGGGGACAAAGCCACGAAGTCTGGGTCAACTGCGACCAGGTACGCCCGTGCCTCGTTCCTGCCCTGGACCGTCAGGAGGTCGAACTCTGGCGCTGCGATGGGCTGGTGGGCGTCCCATCCCATGCTCGCCGCCAGGATCGTGAGTTGGCAAGCCCATGCGAAGACCTCTACGATCCTCCAGGGCCCCGGCCGCCGCCGGGTCTCCTTCTGAAAGGGCAGTGCACGTTCCTCCTGGTAGTACCTGAGGGCGCCCTGCTCCTGCTGATCAGCCCGAAGCTTCCTGTTCGCCATTTCCTCGGTCATCAGAACCTCCAGCTCCTTCAGGTTGCTCTGGACGTGCCTGCGAGCACCTTTCGTCATGAAAACCTCGTTGTCCGCGTTCTCCATGAAAACCTCCTCGTCACTCGATGCCGTCTCCGCGGACTCTGGGTCGCTGGTGTGATAGTGGGATGTGCTCAGCTCTGAGTCGCCTGCGTCCTGGCCGTCGTTGCTGTCAGAATCGTGCGTGTCCTCCTCCTCGACGGTCTCAGCGACGCTGCGCTCATCCTTCTCCTCGTGACTCGCAGTTCCGCTGAACATCTCGTCTGCGAGCTCGTCCTGCTCCTCGGACTGTCCGACGGGGAAGGCACTCGTGACCGGTGCCGGGAAATCCAGCAATGACACGCACGGATGCCCGGACGCAGCCGGGACCAACGGCTTGGTCACACCATTCGCCGTGAAAGTACCGCTCCTGAAGCTGATTGCTGCGTCCCACTCTGCCATCTCATCAGGGCCGATGAGACCTGGCACCTCGGCATCGACCTCGGAGATCACAACCTCGCCCTGCGTACCGTTGATGCCGACTGTGTAGCACCACGCACGCTCTGACAAGAGCGGCACGCCTGGGCCGAACTTGAAGTACTCGCGCTGATTGATGCTGTGGTACGGCACGCCCATGGCATCCAAAGTCTTCTGCAGCTCGACATGCCACGGACGTCCACCGACAGCCCGCTTGCAGCCCGTGTCAATCATAGCCAGCCCCGCGGGCAAGACAACAAGCATGACGGACTGCTCATCTACCACCTTGCGGGGGCACTCCTCTCGGGTGGTGACCATGCGGGCCGCAGATCCCCCTTTTGCTGCCCAAGGGTCTGCGCCCTTTGCTGCCCAGGGGTCCGCGCCCCCTTTGACGGCAACGTCCTCCCCAGTCGGAGCGGCAGACGTTAGTCCTGGCACAGCTCCGTCTGGGGTGTTCTTGGAAGGTTCCCCTTCATCCTTCTTGGGCTTCTCCAGCGTGCAATGAATCACCGACTTCAGCGAACACTTCTTGCACTTCGCGAAGATCACGGTGCCATTTGACTGCCACTTCAACTCGCCTACAGGATGAACACACTCAGCCTGCTGCTGCATAAGCTCTGGGTCGAACTTCGCCTTCGGGCCTGGAACCAGCCTCTCGCCGTCGAACTGCGAGTCGTACATGGCTCGATGCATCTGCTGCTTCTCCAGGTCGCTCTGCGTGGCACCGACGCTCATGACGTAGCTCCGTCCAGAGGCGGTGACTACACGCGGGACTCCAGATGCAGCTGGAGATGCCGTCGCAGCGGCAGGGGCACCTGAGCTCGCGGCTCCTGGAGGCGCTGGAAGATGGACACGTCGTCGTATTGCCTCCATGTTCTTCCACACGCTTCCGACTCCCTGCTGCTCAGGAGATGTAGGCTGGCTACGCCCTGGCAGAGGTGCCTGCTCACGTCGCTTCTGTAGGCCGTCGTAGACCTCGCCTGGGTTCAATCGGGCGTGCATCTCCATCTCCTGTTTCTCTATCAGCGCGAGGCGATCCAGCAACTCAGCTTTATCACGCTGCAAGACCTCTAGTCGCTTCTTTTCCTCGCTCTTTCTCACTTCCTCGGAGGCTCCTGCCATGACCCAGCCCTCTTCCTTAGGGGCAGCGGCGGCCTCCCCAGTCGGAGCGGCAGACGTTAGTCCAGGCACAGCTCCGTCTGGGAATTCTTTGGTCTTCGATGTTCCCTTCGCCGACGCCTCCACCACGTATACAGGATGGGCCCTCGCAGGGCCGCTGGATAAGGAGAAATCTGGCTTCTCGCAGCGGCGCGTGTAGAGATTGAGGCGCACGATGCGGTCGTTCTTAGTGATGAAGTGGATGGTTGCCGGCGGCGTCAGGTAATCCCTGAAGATATCCTGACGCGGATACCAGCTGCAGAAGATCTCGTCCATCTCCTCTGGCGTGAACGGTACCTCCTTATCCTCACGCCGCTGGTCGTTGTCGTCCTCGGTGGCCTAAGGATCCTCGCTGGCCTCGTCCTCCTTCTTCACTTCCTTGCTGCTTCTTGCCTTCTTTCTCTATGTCTTCTCTTCTTTGCTGCTCCTCGCCTTCTTCTTCTTCTCATTCATTTCTTCCTTTTCTCCCTTCTCACCGCGGTCTTCTGGTGGACTCCGCTTCTCTTTCTTCGCGCCGCGGCCTTCTGGTGCACTCCGCGACCTTGAACGCGAGGAAGCCTCCGCCTCGGGCGGAGGAGGGGCACGAGGCTCGCGAAGAACAGCTCCCCGATCACGCTGGCGGTCGTCACGACGATCTCGATGATGATCTTCACGCTGCTTGGTGTCACGACTCCCGCCTTCACCGCGCCGATCGCCACGGGGCTTGGTATCACGATTGCCGCCCATCACGATCTTGAATATAGTGGCCGTGATCTCGTCGAGATCCACCTCAGCCGCCGTACAAGGCCTCGATGTGGTCAGCTGCAGGCGCACGAGCCGACCCTGGACGAAGTCGAGGCTCTCGAAGCGGCCTTGCTTGAAGAAGATAGGCTTCTTGTTCGTCACGCGCTCCACGATGTGATGGACCGTGGCAAGGTCAGGAAACTCCAGCTCCACGCTGTGCCCCTTTGCGTGGGTGTTGGCCAGAATGCGATGGCAACGCACGCATGCATCCTCGTCCTCCTGATCCCCCCCGCGCCTGGCACAGGCGCGCGCACGTTCATCGCTGCTCTGTGCGGCCCCTGGGCCGTCGTCGGCGTCCTGGCGTAGGCTCGGCGCAGGCATGCTTTTGGGCCTGGGGTGCATAATGATCCGCTCTGGCGCGTCCGCTCGACCCTCCACTGGATGCCTCTGGGCAGGCACCGACTGGGGAGCACGGCGCCATGGAGCGCGGCCGCGACGCTCCTCGGCACTGCCTGCCATGCCAACCCAGTGGACGATCGGTCCATGCACCTGCCTAGGCGCCGGCGGCTTCACAGAGCTCCGCTGGTTGGGCGACGCTGGCTGGCCATTCTTAGGCCCGATCTTGTTGTGCGGCTCGCGCTCGCCACTCTTCACCTTGGGGCGCTCTGGGTCGCCACGCCAGTGGCCAGGCTGATCGCAGTCAGCACACCGGCTGTTAGCCTTGCGCTGGTCTGTCGGCTTCCGACCAGCCTGGAAGGAGCCGCTGGCGTTGATCTTCTTGGGGTCCCGCTGCCGAGGAGCAACGAACCCGCGCTTCTGACGCTGTACCGCCGTCTTCTGCTTGGCCCTCCAGCGGGCCAAGAACGCTTCCTGAAGATCCTCCGGTGCCTCGTACTCCTCGTCATCTGGCCCGTCGTTGTCCGACGCCAGCTCCTCTTCGACCTCGGCGCCTTCCTCGAAGAAGGTGCCCTCGGCCCCTCCGAGATCTCCTTCGTCCTGGTCGTCTGCTTCATCTTCGTCATGCTGCGCCTCCTCCAAGTCGCCGTGGTGTTCATCGTAGTCTTCGCCGTTCTCTACCTCGTGTACGTGCTGGCAAGAGCGCCCTCGCAGCACGCACGGCCTACGAGCCATGGGAGGGTGCGGATAGCGACCGCCCGAACTCCCAGAGGAGCGCCCGTGCTCACGCTGCGCCGCAAACGGCGAGCGGCGAGGGAGCACTGAGCGCTTCTCGGTGTCGTGCACCCTCGAGTAGGCTGCCTTCAGCACGACCTCCATCCGCTTCGAGTCGTAGATGCCGCCACAGTTGAAGAGCACCTGCGCTCGCTCCTTCTGCGACAGTCCAGCGCCACGAAGCATCTTGCTCGCCAACGCGCGATCGCTGATCGCTGATGTGGGATCCTCGAGCTGCAACTCCATGCGCTTCTTGCGCAAGTACGTGGTCCAATCCATGATCGGCTGCCCAGCTCGACGGTGTGCTCGCTCCCACTCCTGATGCACCTGATCGAGGCGCTCGTGATCCATCTTCTCGAAGGCGTCGTCGTAGATAGCAAAGATGGTCTCAAGCGTCTCCTCGCGTCGGAGGTCCGACGCATCAAGCACCTCGATGAGCTCTTTGGCTCGACCTGTCACTTGACTGTAGATGATCAGGCCCAGCTCCACATCTGAGAGCTGGTTGAGGTTGCGGATGACTTCAACCTCCTTGCGCCACTCTCGGTACTTCTTAGTACTCGTACCGACTGCACCATCGAACTCTGGGAGCTTCACCTGCGACAGCAGTAGACGTGCCCGTCTGGGACCGCCGTCGCCACCACGATCCCGATGTAAGGCCAGGAGCTCCCGCTGGGTCTCGGCCATTACGCGCAGGACTGCATGCAGGTCCGGCGGACCTGTGCCCGCGGAGGACGGAGCCTCCACATCTGAGCCGTCTTGGCTGACAGCCATGGCGGCCCGCGCGGGTGGTCACAGCCACCGAAGCAGAGCACGCAGTGCGTCCGCTGGAGCTTACAAGCTCCGCTACCAATGTCAGTGCAGTTGTTTTCGCTCGGACCGCGCGGCGGTCGAAACTGCGGGTGCGTCCCAGGGCCCCAGGACTAGGGCCAAAACAGCGGCGGGCAGCGTGCATGCCACAAAACAAAACAAGCGTGTACAACATACACATGGTGGCACGGGCGGCAGAAGGGCAGGGGAGTGCACTTTTCACAGGCACAACTCTTTCTCCTTCTCCTCCTCATCATCACCATCCTCCTCCTCCCCCTCCTCAAGATATCCCATGGGGCTGAGATTCATAGGGTTTCGGGAGGATGAGCAGCTATTGTTTGATATATGCCACTAGGTTCATGATCGATACCACTTGGCTTGTATTCAGCAAGGCTACCATGAAGGTTCGTCAAACAGTACAAAGACGATCACCTATCATGTCACAACTTGGCAAAGCCTATACATGTGCCGTCGATTGCACACGCACTGGATACTGCTAAAGGATGGGTGTGGCCTCCTCGCCGCGTTGTGCGCCTGGCCTCGCGGTCGGCGAGGTCTAGGGCTGAAGCTGTCTCAAACGGGAGGGGGGGAGGTGGATCCCACCAGCCCTTTGGGCGTGAGTGGTTTAGAGAGCCCGCTCTGTCCTCAACCCCCCTTCTTCCCCTTCGGGGAGGGGTTTACCCCTCCCCCTACCCCCTCCCCCTGGACCTGGAGAGGGCGGGCCGAGCGTGGTCAGGGTGGTCTTGTTTGACTCCTGGAAGGGCCAAAAAACGACGACCCTCACGAGGATTCTGGCCCCGACGGGGGGGGCCACTTTGGCCCCTCTGCTCTTCTTGAAAACCAACATCATTGATTGTACTATGGTTTTGGCCTCATTTTGGCGCTCTGAGGGGCCCGCGCTCATCGTCCTTCATAGCAAAATCATTGTTTTTACGAAGGTAGTGGGCTCATGTTGTTTTTTCCAGGGGGCAGCTCTCATTGGCGCTTCCGAGGAGGTCGCCAGAGGCCCCAAGATGGCCTCCAGAGGCTCCCAGGAGGCTCCCAAGAGGCGTCCTAGAGGCCCCCCCAGAGGCGCCCCAGCGGTCCCAAGAGGCCCCACGAGGCCCCAAGAGGCCTCCAAGAGGCCCCCAAGAGGCCCCCAAGATGCCCCCAAGAGGCCCACGACGCCCCCAGAGGCCCCCAGAGGCCCCAAGAGGCCCCCAAGAGGCCCCCAAGAGGCCCCCAAGAGGCCCCACGAGGCTCCAAGAGGCCCCCAAGAGGCCCCACGAGGAGCCCGAACGACTCACATCAGGACGAGGGGCCCGAACGACTCACACCACGAAGAGCCCGAACGACTCACACCACAAGGAGGGGCCCGAACGACTCACACCAGGACGAGGCGCCCGAACGACTCACACCACGAGGAGCCCGAAGGACTCACACCACGACGCGGGCCCCGAACGACTCACACCACGAGGAGCCCGAACGAGTCACACCAGGAGGAGGGGCCCGAACGACTCACACCAGGACGAGGGGCCCGAACAACTCACACCACGAGAAGCCCGAACGACTCACACCAGGACGAAGAGCCCGAACGACTCACACCACGAAGAGCCCGAACGACTCACACCAGGAAGAAGGGCCCGAACGACTCAGACCAGGACGAGAAACCCCAAACGACTCAAACCACGAGGAGCGTTTTCTCTCCCTCCTCCTTCGCCTCGTCCTTCTCCCGCTCCCCCCACAAGGAGGATGTACAAGGAGGCGGGAGGAAGGAGGAACAGGGGAGATATGCGGGGCCCAGCGGACACACGCCTGAAAAACACGACTGTCGGCATGCTTCGAGAGAGTTGCTGCTGTGAGATGGGCTGGTGGGGATACGCGAAGCGTAAAGAATTCAGCATCTGCTGTGACCAACACTTCTGACGCCGACTGTCCGAAAGGTGTGCTACACAGCGCAGCCTTTGCTTGAAATCTGTCTTGTACACAAGGCAAATGCCACGCTCGTCGACATACAGTCGAGAAGGACAACGGAGCTGGTGCTTCATTCTCTGATGCATCTGCAGAGCTTTGGGGCAGAGGCCACACACAAAGGGCTCGGGGCATGCTCTGTCGGGTTCTTCTGTGGGCCGCCCTCCCCCGACGACTCGCAGACAGAGGTGTGAGAGAAACAAGATGCGCTGAATTCTCTCTCTCTCTCTCTCTCCCTCCCTCTCTCTCTCTCTCTCCCTCTCTCTCTCTCTCTCTCTCTCTCTCTCCAGGCCGAAACATCGCGCAGGATAAACTCACGCCAAACATCAGCATGAAGAATGGTGTCTGGCAGGAGGGAGAAGGCAGAGACATTCTTCCAAACAAACTGCAGGTCTCTGTGAATCTGTCGGACCCAGTCTAGGGCCTGCTCCTCAAAGCGAAACTGCAACACGGCTTGGAGCGGCCCAGGGGCGAAATGATTCAGGCGGCCGAAGTATAGCAGTCTCTTGCGCAGCACGAGGCAATTCATGGACGGGCGCCTAGGAGCTCACGAATTTGCACATCTGAGCAGACTGCTTGGCCGAAATTGGGATGGCCAGCAATGCGTCGGAGGATGCGCATGTATGGGCCGTTCAACGCTCGAAGGTATTGCGGTGTGCTGCACATGATGTGGCTATGAAATAACAGCCTACCGTGGATGAGGAGGGAGTCGGCGAGAGCCAGACGGACACTCTGACACAACTCAGTGACACCTAACACTTTACAGGCTATAGGAACGTATGCGCTCATGGTCTGTGAAATCTTGCGATCTGCGTCTCGCTTCAGACAGCCATTCGGAGTCGAGACACATCCGAGATGCATGTATTCATCTACTACATGCAATGTTATGCCGAGCTCAGGGAACTTGAAACAGCGCTGATCGCCATGTTTCAATCTGGCATAATGTTTACTTCTCTGCTTACCCCTGTACACGACCATGCGCTCAGAGTGTGCGGCACACCTGGCGCATTCGGAGCATGCGGCGCATCTGGGCGTGCCTGGCACGCGCGGGCCCCAGGGGTGCCTGGCGCGCGTGGCGCGCCTGGCACGCGTGGCGCACCTCGCCCAAGCGTCGTGCACCTGGGGCCGGCTTTGGTTCCCAGTAGCTGCCCATCTAAAGACGACAAAACATGCTCAGGCTCGGGTGTTACTTCTGTGTTGGGAGAGCGGGTGGGGGTGAGCTAGACGGCTTGCGGGCGGGTGGGTAGCTTGACCCCTCCCCCTTTACCCCCCCTCTTGGACCTGGACGGGGGGGAGGGGCGGCGAGGCGTCAGGGCGCCCAAACCGGCCTCGACGAGGAAGCCAAAATCATTGGTTCTACGAAGGTTTTGACCCCATGTTGGCCTCTTGGGGGGATTCCGACCAACCCCTTCTTTGATCGATGTCCTCCAAGATGGCCCCAAGAGCCCCTCGAAAGCCACCAAGAGCGCTACAGGAGGGCCTCAAGAGGGCACCAAGAGGCGTCCAAGAGGTGTCCCAGAGGCTCGCGAGAAACCCCCAAGAGGCCCCAAGAGGCCCGAAATTCGCAAGAGGCCCTCGGGACCGCCAAGAAACCCCCAAGACCGCCCAAGAGGCTCACAAGCTCGCCATTGTCCTCCTCCCTCCCCCCCTCCTCTTCTACTCCTCGTCCTCCTCCTTCTCATCCTCCTCCCCATCGGTCGCCTATTTCTCCTCCTCCACCTCCCTCATCCCCCCCCGTCGCATACCCCTCCCCTTCCTCCCTCCTCCTGCTCTTCCCCCTCCCCGATCTCATCATACTCGTCCTCCTTGTCCTTCTCCACTGTCTCTCCCTCCTCTCCTCCTCCTCCTCCTCCTCCTCCTCCTCCTCCTCCTGCTCCTCCTCCTCCTCCTCCTCCCCCCTCCTCCCCCTCCTCCTCCTCCTCCTCCTCCTCCTCCTCCTCCTCCTCCTCCTCCTCCTCCTCCTCCTCCTTCTCCTTCTCCTTCCTCCTCCTCCTCCTCCTCCTCCTCCTCCTCCTCCCCTCATCCTATTCATCATCCTTCTCTCGCCCCCCTCATCTATCCATCCTCCTCCTTCTCCTTCTCCTCCTTCGAACGACTCGGCTGTGCCCATCTTTGCCCCCGCACTTCTCTGATCACCTCAACTAGCCTTGGCGTCGTTTCTGGATGGGCTGGCGGGGACGCGCGCAGCGTCGAGAACACACGGAGGGCGCCGTGCACCACCGCGCCGAGATCAGCGGGGGCTCGCGTCGCGCACTGGTCGCACTCAGACATCGAACCCGCCGGCACAACTCTCGCGTTGCAGCCCGTCATATTCTTGATCGGCGCCGCGCCCACCTGCTCCGCCCACGCGATGTTCGCGGCGCCGGCGCACTCGGCGCGCTCGCTCGCGAGGCAAGACAGGGGCGGCACGGGCAAAGTCGCTAGGAGGTCCAGCGACATGTTGCGCACGTAGTCCCCCCATCATAATCATCACCATCACCATCAACATCATAATCCTCATCGATGTCGTCGTTATCATCACCACCACGACAATCATCAGCATCAGCACCATCATCAGCGCCATCACCATCGTCATCGTCGTCGTCCTCATCATTATCAGCATCAGAATCGCCATCACCATCGTCATCAGCGTCATCGCCATCGTCATCCCCATCACCATCATCATCAGCATCATCATCCCCTATCACCATGACCATACTCATCATGGTCGTCATCATGAGCATCATCAGCATCGTCATCGTCATCGTCGTCGACGTCCTCATCACCATCATCATCATCATCATCATCATCATCATCATCATCATCATTATCATCAGCATCATCATCAGCATCACCATCACCATCATCGTGTCCATCATCATCGTCAGCAGCATCATCACAATCAGCATCAGCATCATTATCGTGATCATTACCGTTGTAATCACAAGTATCATCACCATCACCATCACCATCAGCATCATCACCATCACCATCGTCGTCATCATCACTATCATCATTACCGTCGTCATCATCCTCATCATCATGATCATCATCATCACCATCATCATAATCATCATCAGCAATATCAGCATCATCATTGTCGCAATCACCACCATCATCATCATCATCATCATCATCATCATCATCATCATCATCATCATCATCATCATCATCATCATCACAACCACCGTCGTCAGCATCATCATCATCATCACCATCATCATCATCATCATCATCATCATCATCATCAGCATCAACATCACCATCAGCAAAACCATCACCATCTCCGTCATCGTCGTCGTCGTCGTTGTCGCCACCACCACCGGCATCGTCAGCATCATTATTCCCTCCCCGCCCCTTGTACGTCCCTCACCCTCCCGCATGAGTATCGTTTAACCGATTCCCATCCCCAGCGGCGTGGCCTGGGCCCGGCTGGCCGATTTACCCCCCTAGATGGGGATCTAGGTCGTTCTCTTCGGGTTTCGAGAAGGTGTATCCCCAACTGGAGTGGTAATTTGGTGGGGGTCCCGAAGGGGATGGAGACGGGGATGGGGATCAGCTAGACGATACCGACCGCAGCAGGAGGCGACGCGACGGGCGCGCGCGGCCTCCTCCGAGGCCATCCGTGGCCGCAGCGCCGCCCTGCCTCTGGCGGCCAGCGGGGGTGCGACCTGCCGGGGAGGAGCGGACGGCGGCGGACGCCGTCGTCGTCGTCGTCGACGTCGTTGTCGTCGATGCTTCCCGCAGCTGCTGGTGCGCTACCTCCCGGGGCGCGGGGGCGACGAGCCGCGCGCCCACGAGGCCGCCCGGCAGCCGCGCGCAGACCGCCCGCCGCCGCAGACCGCCCGCCGCCGCTGTCGTCGCTGTCGCCGCCGCCGCGGGCCAACGAAACATCGATGCAGCCAGGACCAACTCGGCCGAGACCAATGCGACCAATGCGCCAGGACCAATGCGGCCGGGACCAATACGGAGCTCGATGTGGCAGGCGGCTTGTTTCTTCTTCCTCCACACACCACCACCAGAACGCGCAGCCTCACGACACAGTCCCACAGCGAAGAGATCGTGAAACCGCTGCCCACGCTACGTGCGCATGCAGACCTCGTACGCGGGAACCGCTGCGAAGGGGAACGGGCTGAACCCCCCAGAACCAACACGGTTACGGTAAGGCGGCAAGATGGCAGGGTGGCAGGATTAGGCGACGCGCACGGGGGGGGGGGGGGGGCGTAGAGGAGGCAGGCCATTCTCGAAAGGCGGCGGGGCTTGTCAGAAGCCCTCCGGCCTTCTGAGAAGCCCGTCTCTGTCTTCGGAGAAGGCTTAGAACGCTCCTCCCAGGGTCTGATGCCTTCCCTCCCCCCATGGGCTCCTCGCCGACCAAGGCACGGGGGCGCGTGGCCAGGAGCTGAAACGGCTCGGATCGGTCGAAGGATCGGGCGGCGGGCAGCAGCAAGGCACGGCAGCGGCGAGCAGCAGGGCAGCGAGGCACGGCGGGAGGGCGACGGGTGGGGCGGGGGAGGGCATATGGGGGGTTGTGACCCCTCCTCCTGTTCCTCCTCATCATTTTGCTCTACCCCTCCCTCCCTCCCTCCCGCATTCCCTCCTCTTCCCCCCCCTCCCTCTCTCCCTCCGTCACTCCTCCAGCCGCCGTCCCGGGTCGAGGCTTTGTGTGCAGTGCCCGCGGTACCAGGTACCGCCGCGCGCGCGCTGCGAGCCTCGCCCACGGACAGCTGCCATGCGCGCAGGCCGCCTCGCCTTGCCCCTGGCGCCGATGCCAGGCGAGCCGCAGGCCAGCCGCGCGGCGCGAGACCTCTCCAGACGGCGTTGCAGCCGACCGAGGCCGACGCTTCGTGCAGCTGCGCGGCGGCTCGGCTATGCGGCCAGAGTCGGATGCCGGCCTCGTATGAGCGACGTGGCCGCCGTCGTGCGTCGTGACCCTGCTCCTGGACCCGAGCGTGTCCGCGGAGATAAACATGCACTTCTTCCTGCTGGTGCTACACCCCGGGAGTCACCCGGGCTCGAGGCGATCAGCGCCCCTGCGGCTGCGGCTGCCGCCCGTTCGCCCCAGTGCTACGCCTACCTCCTCGCCGTGTGCTTCGTCGGTGCTGCTGCCGCCACGCGTGTTGCCTGCGCAACCCGCCCAAGATCGTGCCGATGCTGCTGCTGCAGCTTCTCCCGCTCTCGGCCAGGATCATGTTCTACGTCTTCTTGCTCGTGTTGTACCCCCGGAGCTCCCGCCGTGCTCGATAGGCGCGGAGCGTGGCGCTCGGGCGGCGTATCTTGGTGCCTCCAGCTACCTGGCTGCTCGCCGCGTGCCGGCGCCGCCGCCTGGCGCTCCTCCCGCTGTGGCGCCGGCTGTGGCCTTGCGAGCTCCGCCGCCACCGCCGCTGTACGATGTGAGCCGGTACGTCGTCGGCACACCGTGCGGGCACCTTGGTGACGTTGACGCTGCTGCTGTACCCGCGTCAGACGCGAAGCTGGAGGCCGGTGCCGTGGCGAAGGCCCCCGCCGCGATGCCCAGCAAGGCTGCCGTCAGAGCTGCTGCCCATCTTGCGGCTGCGTGTCCGCTGGCCGCGCGCCGCGCTGCGTGGCCCCAGCGACGCGCAGCGGCACTGGGACGGCGGAAGCTACCCGAAGGGCGAGCAGTGGCAGCCGGCCCTATCGCTTCTCAGCGAGATGTGGGCGGCGAAGCTGGAGCCGGACATCATGAGCTACAGCCCCCAGAACAGCGCGTGCGAGAATCGCAAGCAGTGGCAGCCAGCCAGATCGCTGCTCAGCGAGATGTGAGTGGTGAAGCTGGAGACCGCCAGCATGAGCTCCGGTACCCTGATCAGCGCGTGCGAGCAGGGCGAGCAGTGGCAGCCGGCCCTATCGCTTCTCAGCAAGATGTGGGTGGTGAAGCTGGAGCCCGACATCATGAGCTACAGCACGTGGCAGCGGGCCCTATCGCTGCTCAGCGAGATGTCGGTGGCGAAGTGCCACCTTCCATCCTGAGCCACAGAAACCCGACCAGCGTGTGCGAGAAGCGCTGGCAGTGGCAGCCAGCCCGATCGCTGCTCATCGAGATGTGGATGGTGAATCTGGAGCCCGCCATCGAGAGTTTCCGGATCCCGATCCGCGCGTTCGAGCAGGGCGAGCACTGGCAGCCAGTCCTCTCACTCCTCCGCGAGAGGTCGGTGGTGAAGCTGGAGCCCGACATCCTGAGCTACATCACGTGGCAGTCAGTCATATCGTTGCTCATCGAGATGTCGGTGGTGAAGCTGACGCCTTCCATCATGAACCACAGAACCACGATCAGCGCGTGCGAGAAGCGCTGGTGGTTGCAGCCGGCCCCATCGCTGCTCAGCGAGATGTGGGTCGTGACGCTGGAGCCCAACATCATGATCTCCAGTACCCTGACCAGTACGCGCGAGCATGGCGAGCAGTGGCAGCCAGCCCTACCGCTGCTCAGCGAGATGTTGGTGGTGAAGCTGGAGCCCGCCATCATGAGCTACAGCACGTGGCAGCCGGTATTGCTGCTCAGCGAGATGATGACGAGAGGAATTGGAGGATCGGCGACGCGATCGCTGCTCAAGGAGGCATCGAAGCTGCCAGGGCCGCCATGGTTGCCGCATATGCGGCCATCGGCATCCATATGAAGTAGAAGATCGCGCCTCGCTCTGATGGTAATCGTCGGGATCTTCTTCCAGACAGCCTGGATGGCCCCGAGTGAGGCGACTGAGCATTGAGTATTGCAAGCTTCCTGCCACGTCACAACTTGTCAACTTCAGGACGATGCTTGTGAAGTGGGATCATGAATGCACGTCTGTGCTCAGACACTTTGATCACGAGAGCAAGAGAGTTTAGGTCTGTGCCCCAGCCTTCTCCCAAGCTCTCTTCCGTGTCACGAGAGCAGGAGGATTTCGGTCTGTGTCCCAGCCCTCTTTCTCCATCTCGCATATCCCTCCCTCCGCCTCTCCTCCACAATGCCCGTGTAGGGCACGGCACGCGAGCAGTGTATGTCTCGATCCGTCTGTCGCCACCTACTGTGGGGGATGGGGGTTTCATGAGTGAAGATAGGGAGGTACAGGGGAGGAGCAGCAGCTGCCGTAGCATGCGTCGCATCCCATCCCTCCCTCGGTTAGCGCGAAGGTAATCGCCTCTGCTTGCCTCCGCCGTCGTCGATCGTCCGTGCCGCGAGGGTGCGAAGTTTTCCTTCCCCCGCTCAAGTACGAGATGTCACGACATCACGAGAGCAAGAGAGTGTAGGTCCGTGTCCCAGCCTTCTCCCAAGCTCTCTTCCGTGTCACGAGAGCAGGAGGATTTCGGTCTGTGTCCCAGCCCTCTTTCTCCATCTCGCATATCCCTCCCTCCGCCTCTCCTCCACAATGCCCGTGTAGGGCACGGCACGCGAGCAGTGTATGTCTCGATCCGTCCGTCGCCACCTACTGTGGAGGATGGGGGTTTCATGAGAGAAAGGAGGGGGGTACGGATTCCTTGCTTCGGTTCGACGCGTCCCGTCCGCTCTGATGCGGGGGTCCATTCGTGCTGTGCTGACCTTGCCTCACTTGGTGCGTTTGCAGATCACCGCTTTTTAGTTCAGCCGGCCTGCCTGACTGTTCTTGAAAGTTTCTGCGAGTTGCAGCGCCACTCTTTCGCGACAGCCGTCAGGTTCATCGCGCGCGCAATCCAAAATCCGTCCCTCCTCCAGCACCCAAGCACTAATCAAGGTGAATGCGGTTGCTTGTTATTCCCAATTGCTGTCCAGTGCTGGGCCGCCGTTCCACCCTAGTCCTTCTAGCGCGTAGGATTATGGAAACCGACATTGATGCTTATACCTGCACAAAAACATACACAGGTATATTTATACACACACCAAGCGGTGTTTGCACGTAGGTGTTCATACTTCTGTTCTAAGGAGCTGGGCCGTGTTTTCGGAGTGGCACCTATGTGGCCGCCGTCGCCGCCACGTCCCCACCCGTCGTCTGGGCCGTGCCTTCGGTCTGGCGGCTATGTGGCTGTCGTCGCCGCCCCGTCGCCACCTCGTCGCCGCCATAGATTGCACATCGTAGATTGCACGATGAGAAACGCGTTCGCGCCACGTTTTATTCTCCTTTCTAAAAATACAATAAGCTCTACCCCCCCCCCCCGGACTGAACGCTTCCCCCTAGGATAATTCAATTTCATACATATTCTGCACACTCGTCCATCCTAAATATGAAATCATACCATCCCAGGCAGGCCGGTTTCCCCCCCCCTGAGGGCCCCTTGTAAAAAACACTATGCGGTGACATGTTTTGTTCTAACATAGCACTTTTTCACGAATCCCTTGCAAAAAATGACACGAAGTACACACGCGCGCGTCGTCGCGCGCGCATGCCGAAATCCTTGAAAAACCTTCGGTGCCGGAAAGATTTCGCAACCGAGTTTCCAAAACACATACAAAAACACACGGTTTCGCAACACTGATTTGCTAAAAAAGCTTCCGCGCGAGCTCTTGCGAAATCTTACGAAAACTATAGGTTTTTCAAGATTTTCACAAAATGCTACCAAACGGGCTTCGCGCGCGCATGTCGAAATCTGTCGAACGCCCTTGCGCGTGAGCCGTCGCGAGAATCCTTTGCAAAAAAATGGGACGAAGTGCAGACGCGCGCGTGGTCGCGCGCGTACGCCGAAATCCTTCAAAACCCATCGGTTCCAGAAGGATTTCGAAATCGCGCGTCCAAAAACCCTACAAAAACCAAAGGTTTCGCAACACGGATGTTCAACAAAAGCGTGCGCGCGCGCTCTTGCGTCGTCGTCGTCGTCGTCGCCGTCCTCCCTCCTCCCGCGTCGTTGTCGTCGTCGTCGTCGCCTACGTCGTCCTCTGTCTTTCCTCGTGTTCGTCGTCGTCGTCCTCTTTGGCGTCGTTGTCGTTTCCGTCGTCGTTGTCGCCGTGGTCGTCCTTCCTCCTCCTCCCTCGTCGTCGTCGGCGTCTCGTCGTCGTCCCTCCTATTTCGTCGCCGTCGTCGTCGTCGTCATCGTTGTCGTCGTCGTTGTCTTCCTTCCTCCCTCGTCCTTGCCGTCGTCGGCGTCGCCGTCCTTCCTCATTCTTCGTCGTTCGCGTCGTCGCCGTCCTCCCTCCTCCCTCGTCGTTGTCGTCGTTGTCGCCGTTGTCGCCGTCGTCGTCCTCCCTCCTCCCTCGTCGTCGTCTTCGTTGGCGACGTCGTCGTCATCTTCGTCGTCGTCGTCGTCGGCGTCGGCGTCGTCGTCGTCTTCGTCGTCGTTGTCGGCGTCGTCGTCGTCGCCGTCGTCGTCGTCGTCGTCGTCGTCGGCGTCGTTGACGTCGTCGTCGTCGTCGGCGTCGTCGTTGTCGTCGTCGTCGGCGTCGTCATCGTCGTCGTCGTTGTCATCGTCGTCGTCGTCGGCGTCGGCGTCGGCGTCGTCGTCGTCGGTGTCGTCGTCGTCGTCGTTGTCGTCAATGTCGGCGTCGTCGAAGTCGTTGGAGACGTCGTCGGTGTCGTCGTAGTCGTTGTCGGCGGCGTCGTCGTCGTCGTTGTCGCTGTAGTCGTCGGCGACGCTGTCGTTGGCAAGTGCAATTTGGTACCCACCGTCACGATCTTAAGAGATTTTGCGAACCAAGTTGCGGGTGGGTGGGTGGGATGTTTGCGCGAGCAGTGGAGTGGTCAAGCGCGGTGCAGGGTAGTCAATTGCACCCCATATATTGCACAACATCCATTGCACCGCATAGGTTGCACAACCGCATGTATTTCAGCACGTGGACCGCACAACGTAGATTGCACACTACATGTATTGCCAAGCATAGGTTGCACAACCTATACATATGCCACCGAGCTCCGCGCTGCACAGCACGGATGTGTGAACTCACGCCTCTCACTGAGTAGCAATTGGTTGCTATTGAGGGCCCTGGCCATGCTCGGAAACAGTCTGCCCACCAGCGGTCGTCTGTTTGTTTGATCTCTTCGCATTTGTATAGCCTTGGTGTCGATGACCATCGTTTTATCCACCACAGCTGCATCATCACAGCCGCCGTGCTCTATTGTTGCGAAAGATATATATATATATACATATATATATATATGTATATATGTACATACCTATGTACATATATATATATATATAATGACCTAGATTGTATAACAACAGACTTACGCGGGCTGTAAGATTTTCCCCTGGAACCCGATATGTCGGAAGCGCCGTGTCGTTCTAGTGAACGGATGTATGTTGCGGTCGCTTCGAATCGGGGCGTGCCACATGTTATTGGAAGGGATGCGGGAGTTGGCTTGGCCCGCTGTTGCGTTCGATCAATCATACGGTATGGGAGAAACTGGTATGATGACCAGGCCCGCTGTGGCGCTCGAACACCCACATGTTAAAAGGAGGGCCGGAGGAAGCGGCTGGGCCCGCTGTGGCGCTCGAGCTTCCGACCTTGACGCGTTGCTTGCCTTCGTCCTCCTCGTCCTCCCTCCTCCTCCTCGTCTTCCTCTTCCTACTCGTCGTCCCCCCCTCCTTCCTCCAACCTTTTCCCCCTCCTGTATTCTCCCTGTGCCTCCCTTCTTTCTCCTCCTCCTCCTCCTCCTCCGTTTCCTTCTCTTCCCTCCTCCCTCCCCCCCTCCCTCATTTGTCCTACTACGTCCCCATCCAACCTCCGTCCCCGTCCCGCCTCCTCTCCCGTCCCCTTGATTCATCCCTCCTCCCCTCTCTTCACCATGGGAAATCCTTTCCCCCCGTAGAATCATAGCATGGGTCTGCAACGCCACACTTCCGTGCATAGCATGATGCCT
>CAUYUJ010012158.1:0-117500 GCA_963575745.1 Prorocentrum cordatum | reverse complement strand
TTCCCGCACGCGTGTGGCAAGATCGTTCCGCGTGTGCGCGCGCACTGCAGAAAACACGATCTCTGACAAATCGTACCATGCGGGCCACTCTCGCGAATCGGCCGCGCGCGCATGTCGAAAGCACTCCAACACCTTCAGCGCCGACGCGTGGACACCATCATTGACACTGGCGTGATCTACATAGGCGCTGTCATTTCCTATGCCGTCGTCATTGTCGTCATTGTCACAAGCATCGTTGTTATCATCGTCATCGCGTTTGCCGCAGCCGACGTCGCCATGATACCGATCCCGCCAAGGTCACCGACACGCGCTGATGCGCCTGCGCGTCAGCACGGCCTGCGAGACTGCTGGGAAGTCCCCAGCGGTCAGCGCCACCGCGACCGCGTCGGTCGCGCCAAGATAGATGGTCGTAAAGCGCGATAACTTGCGCGCGCTAGCGCGGCCGCGGCGACGAGACAGCCACCGCCCAAACATGTTCGCAATCGCCGCTGCAAGAAATTTGAAAACCAAGTTGCGGGTGGGCGGGTGGGACGAGTCTGCGAGCAGAGGAGTTGACAACAAAATTCGAAGCACAATTAGTTGCACCACGTGGAATTCCCCACATAAATTGTACAGTCACGTAAATTGGACACCGTGGACTGCACAACAAAATCTGCACACCATGCACTGCAACACGTCGGTTGCATCGCATCGGTTGCGCACCGCATGAATTGCGCAACAGAAACTTCACCACGTAGTTCGCACACCATGGTTTTTTCCCCGAACAACATTCGTATCGACCGCCCCCTCGTTATATGATCAGTTCGCCTAATTGATTTGCGAAGTATTAACGGTTACGCCCCGGCTTTCGTCCTTAATTTGAAGACGTACCATCCCAGCCAGGCCAGTATCGACTCCCCCATTAACCCCCTGCCGACAGACGAAGCGCACACACCCATTTAGCAAAACTCATGACAAGGTTGCGGGACCCCTGCCGGCAAACAACGTGACAAAGTCCACATGTGCGCATGGTGGCGCGATCAGGCCGAAATCAATATGAAAACCTAAAATGTCGCACGGATTTAAGAATCTAGCGCCCGCCCCCCCCCCCCCCCCCGAAACAAAAAAAAACAAAAGCGCGCGGTTTGCAACATGGTTTGTTGCGAAACGTCTGTGCCCGCGCTGATGCGAATTCTTCTGGACACCACCAATTGTTCAACATGCGCATCATCCTCGGCCAAACGACCCCTTCGCGCGCGGATGTCCAAATCATTCGAACGCCCTTGCGCGCTCATTGGGCGTGCAGCCATCGTTGTCAAATAATATCATGATGGCCACTCGCGCGTCGGCCGCGCTCGCATGTCGAAAACCTTCCAAAATCTTCAGCACCGACACGAGCGCACCATCTTACCGGCGTGCTGAGCATCGACGCCGTCATTCGCATTGCCGTCGCCATCAGCATCGCCACCAACATTGCGACTAGCTGCGCGGCGTCTGCCGCTGTCGACATAATCTCGATCCCGCCAAGGTCACTGACAAGGACTGATGTGCCCGCGCGTCGGCGCGGCCTCGGCCGCGTCGCTCGCGCCGACTTAGCTGGCCGCCGCGCGCGCGAGCCTGTGCGCGCGAGCGCGGCCGCAGCGATGCACCAGCCAGCGCCAAGCAACTGACATCGAAATCGCCGCCGCAAGGGCTTTGCAAACCAAGTTGCGGGTGGGTGGGTGGGATACTTGCGCGAGCAGCGGACATGACAACTTCAATCTCGGCTGTTTCTTTCTAGCGATAACTACGACCTACCACTTCCACACCCTCCCCCCAAGACTATCCGCCCGCTTTTGTGTGTTGCCATTTACGTATGATTCTGCCCCAACGTCCAACCGGAATCTATATACTCATATCATCTCAACCAGACTGGGCCGACACCCCACACACAGACACACACGCACACGCACGCACACACGCACACACACCATCCGTTTGCAAAAAACGCGCGCACGCGCGATCATCAAAACGCCGCTAATGAGCAAGAATTCTCTACAACCCGTTGGGCGAAGTGCACACGCGCACGTCGTCGCGCGCATGCCGACATCTTTCAAAACCTCTGGTTGCGTCAGGATCTACAAATCGACTGTCTGGGGCAGTCCCTGTCAACAAATACCAGGCGGGCCACTCGCGCGCGTCGGCCGCGCGCGCATGTCCAAAACCATCAAAAACAAACCTTCATCACCAACGCGAACACCATCATCGTCATCGGCGTGCTGAGCATCGGCGCCGTCGTTGGCGTTGCCGTCGCCATCAGCATCGTCGTCACCAGCATTACAACTAGCAGCACGGCGTATGCCGATGTCGACGCCGCCAAGATACCGCGCCTGCCCAGGTCACCGACAAGCACTGAAGTGCCCGCGCGTCTGCGCGGCCTGCGAAGTCAGAGCCACCGCGGCCGCGACGGTCGCGCCGATTTTGCTGGCCCCTGCGCGCGCGAGCATGCGCGGGCTAGCGCCGCCGCAGCGATGCACCAGCCAGCGCCAGGCAGTAATCACAATCGCCGCCACAAGGGTGTTGCAAACCAAGTTGCGGGTGGGTGGGTGGGATTATTACGCGAGCGGTGGACTGGCAACTCCAGGCCTCTTGAAATTACTGGCACCACATAGATTGCACAACATGTTCTGCAGAACACCGAGTACCAGACCGCACTGTTTGGGGAACGCGCTGACTCACATGCACATGCAAAAATATTAACCTACATTGTGTTATCCACGGGTGTTGTACCACTCGGATCTGAGTCGGCCGTTCGTCTTGGGCCGTCCCGAAGGGCGCCCTCGCCCCAGCGCCTACCGCGTTCCTGCCTCCCTCTGCCACTACTCCAGGCAACTACATATTCTGGGTGCTAGTCACCTCTCCCCTGACTCTATATCCGAAACATGTCGCACCCTCTCCGAGAGCTGCTCAAACATACAGGATTTCAGAAAGTGTGGATTTATCATGTGATTGTCCAACCCGAACGGCTTCGGTCCTTCAAGACGGTGCTTTCGCTGCAGCGCTAGCCACATGTCCGCACGTCTAGCTCTTCAAAATATGTGGCTCCCGCTGCAACGCTCGTCTCGTTTCTGCGCCTTCGGCACTTGCGACCGGTGCTCCCGCTGCAAAGCTGGTCTCAACTCCACGTGATCGGTCCTTCCGAATGGTGCTCCCGCCGCAGCGCTAGCCTCATTTCCGCGTGCTCGGTCCTCCCAGGTGGTGCGCCCGCTGCAGCCCTGGCCTCGTCTCTGCAGCGTCGGTCCTCCGGCATGATTGTTTCCGACTGCGCCGTGCATGCAGCCATGGTATATGCGATTGCATGCCTTACTCCGCAGTGCTGTAAAATGCAACGCTGGGCTACGCGCTGCCAAACAATGCCATGGCATACAGCTCAATGCTGGGATGGGAGGGAGGAAAGGGACGTCAGATATGACGCGAGCGCACCTGGCTTGATGAATATCATTCCTTCTCCTCTCAGACTGTCCACTGCGGACACCGCCTCCCCCGCGTGCTGACTCCTCTAACTAGAGGCCTCTCTAATGGGGCCCATGAAGATAAGGTAGGAGGATCTTGCCGCATCGCCGATACATCGGCGAGGCATCACCGATGCATTGGCGACGTCGGCGATGCATCGGCCATGCGGCGCGACCATTCGACCCCATCTACTCGGACCCCACCTGGGAGGCCTAGACTAACTCACACGCAGGAGTTCACGAGGAGGGACAGAAGGAGAAAGAGCAGGAGGGACGGAGGACACGACGGGCGGGCTGTGGGCCGCCTCTGCGTCGCCCTCCGCGCCGCCGTCGCCGAGGGCGTAGGGCTGGCCGCCTGCCTGGCAGGAGGTAGGAGCGAGGAGGAAGGGGGAACACCAGGAGGAGAGGAGGACTGGGAGGAGGAGCAGGGGGAGGATGAGGAGGAGGAGGAGGAGGAGGAGGAGGAGAAGGAGAGGAGGAGGAGGAGGAGGAGGAGGAGGAGGAGGAGGAGGAGGAGGAGGAGAGGAGGAGGAGGAGGAGGGAGCGACACTCCAAGACGGCCCAAGAGGCCTCCGAGTTCGACCCAAGGCGGCTCAAAATACCCCCTAGAGGGCTCCAGGATGGCCCAAGAACACCCCAAGACGGGCCAAGATGTCTTCAAAAGCGCCCCGCGAATGGCCTAAGAGGGAGAAACCAAGGGGTCATTGGGAGCCTTCTCTCAAATATTCAACCCCGAAACACCCACCATGCCCCCAACCAGAGCTCCCCAAAGAAGCGCCTAAGAGGTGCCAAGAGATTCCGAATCCAGCAGAATGATAAACTGCAGAAACATAAAAATTCTGAGCTCCGTGCTGGTTTCTGGGATCGGCGCTGGACCCCCTCCCTGGCACAAGGAGCGCGCCAGGCTCGGCGCCAGAGGCGCCGCCAAAGGGGTCCAACCCCGATCTGAGAAATCCGCGCGGAGCCCATCAGGGGTTCTTCTCGTCTAAAGAACTGGGCCCTGTTGTCGGACTGGCCAATAGTAGCAGCCCGTCGCCGCCGTCCTCAGTCACGATTTTGATTGTGCGAGGGCTTGGTTGTCGGTCTGGCTGGCTTGCGGCCGCCCGTCGCCGCCGCCCCTGGTCACCACTGTCCATATGGTGCTTGCACTCGGGGGGTCCCACTCCTCTCCTGAGGTAGATCCCCGTGTCGGTCTGGCCGGCGTGTGGCCGCCCGTCGCCGCCGTCCGTCGCTGCCACTAGCACTGGGCCGAGGAGTCGGTCTGGCCAGCGTGTGGCCGCCCGTCGCCGTGTTGTTTTGCTCTGTGTTGCGTTACCTTGCGTTGCTTTGCAATTGTGTTGCATGGCGTTGCATTGTTCCGCATCGCTTTGCAGTTCGTTGCATTGCGTTGCATTGCGTTGCAATGCTTTGCATCGATTTGCATTGCTTCGCACTGTTTCGCAGTGTTTGGCACCACATAGCTTGCACCACAGTGATTGCACCACCCAGATTGCACCACACTGATTACACCACCCAGATTGCACAGCACAGATCCCAAGAAAACACCCCTTGGGGTCCACGATGGCTAACCGATCTATCTTGACTTCCGTCGGATCTGAGCAAGTATTTCGCCCCCCGCTGAGCGCGAGGTACCGGTTGGATCTGGGCAGGCCGCCCTGTGCTGTACCGCCCACAGGCTCCTGCTCCCGCTCCTGCCTGCCCGAGCAGCAATCCATGCGTGACGATCGCACAGATGCCCGGGTCCTAGATTGGCACGGCCTTCGGGCCGATCGGGAGTAGCGTAGCCACAGGCTCACGCACACGGCGACAGCTGCGCAGCTGCGAGCTCCAAGGGAGCGCAACGAATCGATTGGACGCACGTCATACCAGATCTCGCTGGACCTCCCAAGAGCTCACGAAAGTGGGGATGGCTGCGCAGATGGCAGCCCCCGAGAGGCATCCCGAGGGACCTCGACCAGCACTCAAAAAGGCCTCCGCACCACTACCCGGGCACGGTGGCGGGACGGGGCGAAGGCCACCAGGGGCCACCGCCACCGCAAAAACATAACGCCCTAATTTACAACGACGGCGACGATGACGACGGAGACGGTGGCGAGGACGCCGACGCCACGGACGACGACGACGACGATGACGACGTCGCCGCCAGCAACAGACGACGACGGCGACGACGACCTCATCGCCGCCAGCAGTAGACGACGACGACGTCGCCGCCAGCAACAGACGACAACGACGATGACGACCACGACGACGACGGAGACGAGGACGCCGACGCCACCACCACCACCACAACGACGACGACGACGTCGCTGCCAGCAACAGACGACGACGATGTTGACGACGACCACGACGACGACCTCCATCGCGGGCGCGGGGCGAAGGGCCAGCCGCCTGGCAGGCGAGCCCGCCCAAGGGCTCCTCGTCCTGGGGGGGAAGAGCTGCCACGGGGGGGAGGACCAGACTTGACGTTAAGCACAAGGAGGGTATAAGACGAAGCTGGGACGAGGATCTGGAACGCTCTGACAGCGTTCTGGAACGCTCTGGAACGGATTCATCCTCGTCCTAGCCCTGTCCGAGAGGACCAGACTTGGCGGCGCGCACAAGGGGTAGGGGGAGGGGGGAAGGCTTCTCAGAAGGAGGCTGCCTCAAAAGGCGCCGGCCTTACATCTATAGATACGGCCGACGCCTTCGAAGAGGCAGGGGCGCCTTCCTCCCTTCCCGCTGACGCCACTCTGCTCGTGGGTGGCTGACAGGCCACAGAGAGATCGTCTTGTTACAAATCCTGGTATAGAGGCCTCCAACATGGGGTCCGAGTAGACGGGGTCGGAGGAGCGCGCAGCATCGACGATACATCGGCGATGCATCGGCGATGAATTGTCTACGTTGGCGATGCATAATTATGCGACGTCGACGTAAAGCAAAACGGTATCCACATCGAGGCGCATCATCGATGCATCACCGATGCAGCGCGATCCGCCGACCCCATTTACTCGGACCCCGTCTGGGGGGCCTAGATGGTAACAGTCGTTACTCGGGAGGGATGGGGCGGGTAGCGGTAACGCTCGGCCGGGGTGGAGCACGTCGGGGCGGGGAGGTCTTCACAGAAAAGATGCGTAAACGTCAACTTTCGGAGCTCCGCGCGGATTTCTTGGATCGGCGCTGGACCCCCGGGCGGCGCCTCTGGCGCTGCCCCTGGCGCGCTCCGCGCGCCAGGGAGGGTCAACACTGTGACGAATCTCGTCGGGGCTCCCTCCTCTTGCCCCCCACAGAAAGACAAGGCCGCGCCGCGCCGCGGCGCCGCCAAGTCGCAGGGCTGGCCCAACCAACGAGGCGCGAGCCGCCCTCACGAGGCCCAGAGGGCCCCCAGAGGTCGCGGATCGGCCAGCTCCCCTCCTGGCCGACTTCCGAAACGAAGCCCTCGATCGCGGACTCTGGAGGTCCAAAAGGGCTGCCTGGCCGTCGCCAGACCGTCCACAAGGGCCGCCTCGACACCGAGGGCATAGACGATGTGGACGTCGACGCTAGCAATGGCAAACCTTTTCAAGAACGGGATTGCCCAAATTTCGTGGTGCAGCGGACGGCGCTCCCCCTGAAATATGATCTTTCAGCTACCTTTTTCCAGACTTAGCCCAGAGTCACGTCAAAGAGCGGATGGATCCCATACCAAGCTTGTCCGATGAGTGCAACGAGATGATCAAAGATGTTGGCGGCAGCTTGTGCTCTTGGAGTCGTCATTCTGTCCGAGAACTTTACGCCTGACGATCGACGACACCGTCGACGATAGCACCATTGCCAGAATTACTGACCCAGAGTTCGGTTGTCTCCTTCAACTCCTCTCTCGGGACCGTGCCACGTACGGGCACGCCCTCCACGGCCGTGGCGCGCAGATGCTCGGCAAGGGCTGGGTCCGGCGCCTTCTGGATGCCTCTCTCCGGCATACTCTCGCAGGGTGGGGTGCCGTGGCGGCGCCCGCGAGCTGCCTTGAGGAGACGGGCTGCCTTGGTCACGCTGCCGGCGCTCCTCGGGAGGCGGCTGCCGCGCGTGACCAAAGGCGTCCACGAGAGGGGTTCGCTGTGCGCGGCCCAGGGGGGGCGCCGGGGACGTGTTGAATAACAAGCGGAGGCGCCACAAAATCCGGGATGTCATGGCCCCGGCCATGATGTCCTCACCCCCCTCTTGGCCGCCCCCGATGTGACCGCCGCCGGGGTGGCAACGAAAGGGGCGAGGGGGGGGGGAATCCCGACCCCGAATCGGCGATACATCGCCGCTATATCGGCGACAGGCCCCCAATGGCGATTCCGCGCGTTCCTGAGCGAGCTGGGCGATCGGGCCCCTATCGGCGATCCATGGACAATTGCAGGTCGCTGCATCCCATCCTGAGCCTATCCCCCCCCGATCGTTGCCCCTGAGGGGTGCCACCCACCCCTAGCCATCACCCCCCCCTTGGCCGCCCCCGATGTGACCACCGCCTGGATGCCCCGCTGAGACCTCGGCGCCGCCGCCGACTGCATCATCCGGTGCCACCGCCGCTGGTCAGCAACGGAGCGGGTCGCAGTCGGCACGGAGTCATATTCGAATCGGATCGGCGGCGCCAGGATGCACAACGGCCGTGCAAGTAGATGGGCGCTGCCTGGAACCGTCGGAACATGAAAGTCGGATCGGATCGGGTCGGCCAAGATCGACACCGAAGTGGACAAAGGCATTCGGGACGGGGTCCACGGAACTCCAGGCCCCATTCCCCAGGGCGGGTATCTCATCCCAAGTCGATGTGTAAGATTTTGCTGGCCCCCCGGGCCTGGCGAGGGCCCCTGGAGAAACCGAAAACGAGGAAAACCTCCGTTCCGACTTTTTCGAGATGCTCGCGTGTCTGCAGGCCTCCCACATGGGGTCCGAGTAGGTGGGGTCGGAGGATCGCGCTGCATCGCAGATGCAACGCCGATACATCGGCGTTGCATCGGCGCCGTCGGCTTGGAGAAAAAGGGGGCTCCACATCGACCCGCATCGGCGATGCATCGGCCATGCGGCGCGACCATCCGACCCCATCTGCTCGGATCCCATCTAGGAAGCCTGGAGCTTGAACGCCCGAAATGGGTACAGAAAAAATGGACGACTCCCAACAACCAATGTTGTCCAACACCGACAGCGCCCGCTGTTGGGCCTTCCGTCTCACATGGAAAATGACCGCGGCCAGGCCGACAACGAATCCTGTCCAGAATGAACAAGAACTGCCGTCGGTCTTTGCACACATTCTTTCGGCGCCTACCTCGTCCGTCCCGATCGAATGCCGGGGTCGAATAGGATCGGATCGGTCAGCATGGGGGGAACGGGTCCTGAGGAAAACAGATCCTGGACCTCAGGACCTTCCCCTAGGACGAGATGTTCCAACTGAGCCGTGCTCTGACAATCCCGGGGGCCGTGGAGGGCCCAAGGGAACCAAAAACAGAGAAAACCTCAGGACCCGTTTCCTTCAGAACAGTGTCTCGGCCACGCGCAAGAATGACCCTGGGTAAGAGTAACCTCTGGTGCCCGGCTTTTGGGGGGCCGCGTGGGGGCCAAACACAGGCGCGCAAGGCGCTGCTACCGCATCGCGTTCAGCGATCGGGGGACCCCATTGGGCCCGCACCAAAGGTCCCTCTGGCGAGGAGTCACTCTTGGGGCAACCAAAAGGTACCGATACCGCTACTCCCCAGACCTCTCCTGGGGTGCGTTCTCACCAGGATTTCGAGGCGAATCCAGCGGTGGCGACGAGGGCCTCTCATGAAGCCCAGAAAGAGGGAAAGCGAGGGAAGGGTAGTAGTATGGGTTTCCTCCTCTGAACTCTTGCGCGTAGTCGATTGCACCCCATGGCAAGCCGGGCAGGCCGATATCGACACCGATGATGGGCCTGTTTTCCACCACCATCACCAGAAGTTGGAGGGAGGGGGGGTCCTCCTTCTCCTCCTCCTCCTCCTCCTCCTCCTCCTCCTCCTCCTTCTCCTCGTCCTCCTCCTCCTCCTTCCCCCCTCCAACTTATGGTGGTGGTGGTGAAAAACAGGCCCATCAACCAAGGCGGATCGGCTGGGTCGGCGCCGGACCCTGGGCGGCGCGCTCCTCCTGCAGCCAGGCCTGCGCCTCCTCACGCCCACCGCCCGTCCACGGCGCCGCCTGCCGAGAGGCGGGGGCGGGGCGGACTGCGCCGGCGGGGGGCCCAGCGGAGGAGGAGGAGGAGAAGGACGAGGCGGAGAAATGGAGGAAGGAGAAGAGGAGGAGGAGAACGGGGAGGGGGAGGAGGAGGAGAACCTGTGTAAACCCAAGACTCATCAACGATGCTGAGATAAACCCTCCGTCCAAGCTCCCTCTTCATAGGCCCCTAAAAGAGTTCATTGCCACTGAGAGAACTGCTTCGTTGGGAGACAACCGTTTGAAGCCCCTGAAGCATGCCAAAGCACTATTCTCGGGACTTCAATGCCACGGATAAACCTGAGTTTTGCGTCTTGACGATCCTGGATGGTGCCAGAACACCATTCCTGGGACTTCAGCACCGCGAATCACAGTAACTGCTGCACCCTTACAAGCCCTGCAAGAACATCACTACAAGCAAGCTGACCATGGGAATCCGTGAAACTCTTTCAAATCTTGAAAACGACTGTGTGCGGCGCTGAGGCGAGAGCCAAATGTTGAAAACCGCGCGCCCTCAATCCGTTGAACTCTTGCAAATGTTGAAAAAGAATGTGCGCGCCGATGAGGCGAGAGCAACATTTTGAAAAGCACACGCCCTTGTTGAATGTTGCCAATCTTGCCAATGTTGCCAATGCAGAATGTTGCCAAAGGTTGAAAAGCACACACACTGAGAAATTACTGCCAATGCTGAAGCTTCAGGGTCATAAATGGTGAAGATGTCTCAGGCGAAACGCCCGGCCGCCCTTTCGACCGGCCTCAGAGTGCGACAAGGAGGAATTATTCAGAGGAATGGAGGCGGAGGAGGAGGAGGGGGAGGAGGAAGAGAGGAGGAGGAGGAGAAGGAGAAGGAGGAGGAGGTTAATTTTTATCTCCACGCCCAGCGCCTCCTAAGTGCTTACGAAGCGAACAATGAAGCGGAGTGCCGCCACTCTGAAAAGAAGATTCGTCAGAATCGTCCTCGCCATCGCCAGCCGAGGAAGGCCTCATCCTCCCGACGCGGAAGGGGCCCGAGCGCCACTTGCGGGCACTCGCCGCGGCGCGGCGCCGCGGCGCGGATGCAGGCCGCACGATGGCCTCGGTCGTCCTGCCAGACGGCGGCGCCGGGGACGATCACGGCCAGCCTCCTCGCTGATTCGCCCTCCTCCTCGAGTGGACCTGCCTCCTGGCGGACTTCCTGTGGCACGACAGCGCCTCGCCGAAACACGTCGAGCGCCCCTGTTCAATTGTGTGTACGTCCCGGGCTGCGCCCGCGCGGCCAGCGCTTATCACAGCATGGTTCGCGCATCGAGCAGAAAAACCTCGCGAGCGGCGAACACACGGTCAACCCATAGAGCGAGGACGCACCATGAGGATGTAGGGTCCTCGGAAGGCCATGTTGGCACTTTGCGGGCGGGGGCGCGGCCAGCAAAAGCGGCCAAGGATGGGCCGACGACGCAAGGATGCAAGGGCACCCTTGGAAACTCGTTCGTCTTTACTGAGTGGGTTGACTGTATCCCCTACGGCTGGCACTCTCGTCGACATCCAGGCCGCCAGAAAAGCCGACCCATTGCAGTCAAAATGGATCGGTGTCCGTCTTGTGACTCCTGCCATGGACGAACCCATCTGTATCCGCACCGTCGCGGTCTGGGCTCTGGGGCGCGCGCGATCCCGCGGATACGCGGTCGCACGGACGTGTTCAGCGCGAGGCAGCCGCAACAAAAACGCCCCGTGTCCGCGGGGTCGCGGCCCAGGGGCTCAACACGCGAGGTCGCCGATACGGGTATGTATGTTTTTTGCCCACGATCCTCGCCCCGACAAAGACCCAGACCTCCAACTTAATGGAACATTCAATGCGGACTTGTTTCGTCGTTTCTGGCCTCTGGGGGCCCTCACCGGGCCCCGGGGCAGTCGAAACGGGCTCGGGATGCAACACCGACCCCGTGGAAGAGGGTCGGGACTTCCGAGGACCGCACATCGGAGAGATCACGACGTCGCACGTCTGGGTCGCCATCTTACAAAAACCTCACTGCGCGGCCAGATGGCGGACGGCCCGAGGACACTGGGGGCCCAGGCCGCCCGAGACCGCCCAGGAGAACGAGTGCCCATAACTCAGCCGACGGCGTGGCCACCGCCTGGGCTGGACGCATCCCACATGCGGCCCGAGCAAATGGGGCCAGAGCATCGCGGCGCACCGCCGACGCATCGGCGAGGCAACAGCGAGGCAACAGCGACGTTGGCAACGCATCGCCGGCGTCGGCGCGGAGAATATCGAGCCCCATATCGAATGGCATCGCCGATGAATCGGCGCTGCGGCGCGTTCATCCGAGTCAGGCACTCTAGGCCTCCCAGATGGGGTCCGAGCAGAGTGGGCCCGAGCATCGCGCCGCAACGCCGATGCATCGGTGATGTGACTCGATGTGGGGCCCGATGCCGCTACCGAGCCGACGGCGCCGCTGCATCGTTCGATGCGGTGCGATCCCTCGATCTCAACTACTCGCACTGCCTCTGGGAGGCCTGGGTCGGCTGCCAGGGTCAGGGTGGGGGAGGCGGTGACCTGGGGTCCAGAGTGAGCTGGGGGGGGGGTCCGTAGCTATTCTAGCTCAAGCCATTTTGGCTCAAGCCATTTTGGCTCAAGCCGCAAACGACTCTCGAGCCAGCTAGGCAGGAGCAGCAGCCACCCAGCCCGGCGCCTGGGCCCGCGCGTAGGGTAATCCGCGCGCGGGGCCGCTGCCGGATGCCGGGCGCTCGCGGTGGCGGCGGCGGCGGCCGCCCGCAGGCTGCTGGCGGGGCGGATCCAGCAGTGCTCCCAGGGCCACGGGAGCCATGCTGGGGATGCCCATGCGGGCACGCGGCCAACTGGGCGCGCCGCGTGCGCTGTCAGCGCTGCGGCAAGCCCGCGCCGCAGCGGATCGCGGACGCTTCCCAGGCGGCGGCGATGCGCCAGCCGCCGGCGCGCGCCATGGGGCTGGAGCAGGATGCGCCGCGTCGCCAGCGGCGCCGTGGAGGTTGCGAGGCGGCTGGGGCGGCCTTGTACGCGGACATGGTGAAGCGCTTGCTGCCCTCGCCGGGCGGCCCGGCGGCGCCTGGCGACGCCCCCACGCCGCCGGCCCAGGCTGGCGGCTTGCAGCAGGGCTCGCCTGCGCCCGAGGTGGGCCCTTCGCAACGGGAGCTCCGCTACTGGCGCGAGCGCCGGGCGTCAGCCCAGCGCTACGGCGCGGAGGCGGACCTGGCGGAGTGCGACCGCCAACTCCAGGCCTTGCAAAGCATGCTGCCCAGGCGTCGCGGCCTTGGGCAGTCCGCGCCCAGGCCGCGACGGACTCGCAGAAGGCAGCTGCGGCGAAGATAATGACGATCAACCAGGACCGGGGTGGAAGCCCGCCGGGCCGCGGCGCACTTCGAGGCCGAGGCCGCGAAGGCGCAGGAGGCATTGCGCCTGGCCGATGCGGCGCTGATGGCGGTGCAGTCGGAGGGACCTGCACGCGCGCAGCCAGCAGGGGAGCTCTCCGAGGCTGGGGTCGCCGCGGCCTTCGACGCGCTGGCGGCTGCCACCTCGGTGCTGCAGCATCGCGGAGGCGGCGCCGGAGGCAGAAGAGGCGAGGCCGCGGCGCCTGTCGACCAGCTCCGCGCGCTGGTCGCTGCCGCTGCGCGTGGGGCCGGCGCGGGGGCCCCGCCCTCCGGGGCCCCCGGGCAGAGCGCCGGCGCTGGGTTGCCAAGCCGCGGCTCGGGCAACCGCCCTCCTGAGGCCGCCGGGCAGGGCGCCGGCGCCCGGCTGCCAAGCCGCGGCTCCGGCAACCGCCCTGCCGGGGCCGCCCCGGGTTCCGCCGCCGGGCTCCCTGGAGCCGCTGCAGCCGTCTTCCGCTCTCACTGGATCGCCGGAGCGGCCCCCGGGAAGATGGGGCCCCCGCCCGTCCCCAAAGGCTCAACCAGTGTATAAAAATACACTTAATCATCATAATCCATGCGCTTTTTAAACTTCCCTTTGGATATACACTTCAAAAATAAACGAAACATGTATTTCCCACATTGATTTCAATGATTTGGATGGATTAGTTTCCACGTCTAAGTTGATGTTTAATTGTTCGCGTGGATTTCGACAAAATCCATGTATATATATATATATATATATGCACATATATATATGTGTGTATATAAGTACTGCGTATACCGTCACGTAAAGCACAACACATACTACACACGATGCGTCAACTTTTTCATTGCATGTTGACTAATGTTCCCAATACCTCGCCGTTGTTAGCCATTTTGGCCCAAGCACTTTTTCAGCCCAGGGCGCCTGATTCATTGCGCTTGTTGGGACATGGGAAAGACGACAGGGTGTGATGTTCCAACAGAACAAATGAAAGATATTTTCTCTACCAATATCGTGCTCGCGGACTGTTCGCCCAAGACTTTGTTTACGTTGAAACACGTGTCCAAAGCTGGCTACACGAGGAATTGGGACACGGTGAAAAAGTACATTAAAATTTTATCCGACATCTTGGACGCCACTTCTGGGAAAATACCACATCAGAAATCAGCGTGGCAATCATTCAAGGAGCGGCTTTCAGACAATAAGTTGACGTGGTCACATATCGAGTCCACTAAAGCGATTCTTAACTTGAGGATAATGCTAATGTCGCTTGCGGACCTGAAACGCAATCATGGATCGCCGCCTCTTCGTTTTGCCTGCTTGGGCGTCCTCATGGACAAGATCACCGTGAGTGCAAAAACTAAAGATGAAGCACACCCCTTGGCCGAGCTGGACAGTTTGTCTGATGATGAGTGCCACGAGGTCCCTATCAACAAGAAACCAGTACCAATGGTGGAGATCAGCAGCACAGACGACGAGCCAGAACTTCCATCTGTAAGTGTCGGGTCCGACATTGATTTCGATGCCTTGGAGAACGCGCTTTTCAAGAAGAAGGCCGTGACGACCGAGCCTAAGGGGCTGGGCGATCTTCTCAAGAAGCTGGACGGGGGCCCTGCGCCGACTGCGAAGGAGTATGCCGCAATGAACCAAGCAAAAAGACGCAAAACATCAGAACAAACAGAGAATGGCAAGGAGAAAGCCCCCGAGAAAGGCACTGCAAAACCTGACGGTGAACAAGACGACACAGAGCCCCCGCGCAAGTTCCCATGGGTTTCCGAAAATGTCGGCCTTGCAGACCCGCGCGCCACAGTGTGCAAGCGTGTGCACGCGAGGGCTTGGCACTCGGAGGACAAAGTGCAGAAAGAGAAGGGTTCCACTTTGGAGGACCGCAAGCGTTTTCGTTCTGAGGCTGCTGCTGCGGCCGTCAAGCAGTGCAAGAACGATATGGAAAATAACGAGATGGATAAGGCCAATGCCAAGTGAGCAGGGGCGACTAGGAAGCAATGGGGGAGAAAGGATTCGGATTTGTAAACACGTTAGTTGGTTCTATGGTTTAGCAGTTTGCCTTTTCGGGACAGCTTCGAATTTAAACAGAAACATGTTATTTCGAGGTATCGGCCTGAAGCCTAAACAATGGAGGGCAACTTAAAACTCGAACGTTCAATTTTGCGCATGAGGAGGAGGAGGCGGAGGAGGAGGAGTAGGCGGAGGAGGAGGAGGCGGAGGAGGAGGAGGAGGAGGGAGGCGGAGGAAACTCCAGAGTCTCCCTCACGGATGAGGAGGAGGATGCGGAGGAGGAGGAGGATTCAAGTCTCCTTCACGGTGGGCGCATGCAGGCAGCCGGCTCGGGCTGCAAAGGCCGAGGGCCTGACGTGGATCCAGGCTGCACGTTCGGGGTCGGCAGCTCGCCAAACATCAAAAAGCGAGCGCATTGATCAACATCTGGATTTGGCCTACGTGGTTGACCCTTGAAGCGCGTGTATCACCACATGTACATTACAAGCAACACGACATGTACACGATTGTGCTCAGCCGTGCCGTGCCGTGCTGTGCGTTGTGTATGTGTGCGCGCGTGTATGTATATATGTAACGTATGCACGTATGTATGCATGTATACATGTACGTCGGAGCGCATGCATGTATGTGTGTCTGTATGCTTTCACGCATGCGCGCATGCATGTGTACGTACGCATGCTACGTTCTGGCATTTACTACTGAATGGTACGTTTGGGCCTAAATGATACGTTTGAATGTCTCTTTTTGAAACCCTGGTACGTTTGCACGCGTGCTTTTGGAAACCCTGGTACGTTAGCATGTCCTTTTGTCTTGGAAGCCCTGGTAATGTTGCACGTCTCGTTCTGAAATCCTGGTACGTTTGCACGCGTGTTGTTGGAAACCCTGGTACGGTAGCATGTCCCTTTGTCTTGGGAACCCTGGTGCGTTTGCACGTCTCGTTTTTGAAACCCTGGTACGTTTGCACGCGTGTTGTTGGAAACCCTGGTACGTTAGCATGTGCCTTTTTCTTGGAAACCCTGGTACGTTCGAAGGTCTCTTTTTGAAACCCTGGTACGTCTGCACGCGTGTTGTCGGAAACCTTGGTACGTTAGCATGTCCCTTTTTTCTTGGGAACCTTGGTACGTTTGCATGTCTCTTTTTGAAACCGTGGTACGTTTGCACGCGCGTTGTTGGAAACCCTGGTACGTTAGCATGCCCCTTTGTCTTGGAAACCCTGGTACGTTTAAAAGTCTCGTTTGAAACCCTGGTACGTTTGCACGCGTGTTGTTGGAAACCCTGGTACGTTAGCATGTCCCTTTGTCTTGGGAACCCTGGTGCGTTTGCACGTCTCTGTTTGAAACCCTGGTACGTTTGCACGCGTGTTGTTGGAAACCCTGGTACGTTAGCATGTGCCTTTTTCTTGGAAACCCTGGCACGGTTGAATGTCTCTTTCTGAAACCCTGGTACGTTTGCACGCGTGTTTTTGGGAACCCTGGTACGTTAGCATGGACGAGGTAGGTTAACAAAACAGAGAACGTGTTTAACCACGCAGAGCTGGTATCCGTATAGACACGTCGCTAAAACACGTCGCTAAAACAGGTCGCTAAAACACGTCGCTAAAACGTCGCTAAAACACGTCGCTAAAACACGTCGTAGTAGTGCCAGCAGAAGTTGCGGGAGTAGTGGAAATAGTAGTGGTCGTATTCGTGCTGGTGGTAGTTGCCGTAGGAGTGGTGGTAGTAGTGGTGGTAGCAGTGGTAGTAGGAGTGGTGGTAGTAGTGGTGGTAGTAGTGGTGGTAGTAGTGGTAGTAGGAGTGGTGGTAGTTGTGGTAGTAGCAGTGGTAGTAGTAGATGCAGCAGTGGTAGTAGGAGTGGTCGTAGTAGATGCAACTAATCGTTCCCCTGTGAGCCACAAAGCTCGGGCGCGTAAAAACAAGCAACCGACAGCAGAGCCCAAGCGAAACACTCCTGATCATCATTGGTCGGCGCTATTGTCCCATAGCTGTTTGGGCACAGTCTGCTCTAGTGTGCGTCGTCACTTGCGGTCCTGTTCGGTTCCAGCATGGCGCCAAAGCGAGACCCAGGCCGAGAGTTCACGCCATTCACTGGGAAGGCGTATCGCTTCGACGGCGCTCCAGCGATTGAACCCGGAGCAGACACTGCGGTGGTGGACAGCCAAGACAATTACGATGAGGCCCTCGAGGCTGGAGCTCATCTTGTAATCATTGAGGCCATCGAGAAGCACAACGAGATCATCCGCGACCTGGGGCCGTGAATCACCGTGATCCCCGAGAGTCCATGCACCATGGAAATCAAAAGCGAGATCGAGGAGGTACTGGATCGAATCGTCATGAACTTGTCGTTCTTGGAGGACGTCACCCTTCGCCGCCAGACCTCTCACGCGCAGCTCGCGGCAGAGGTGCAGCCCTACATGGATGAGACCACTGAGCTGTGGGATAAGATGAACAGGAAGTACGCCAGCATCGTGGAGAACATCAGGAGTGAATCTGAGGAGCCGCCGTGTAAGGCAGCACGTACTTCGGTTGAGTGAGGATCCCTGCGAGTCAGCCCAGGTCGCCGAGTGATCGGGAGTATGCCCAGCAGAACCAACAAATACCAAATATGGCGTCAAATGTCAAACATGCATGTTTGACGTTTGCCGTTTAAAACGAATATGCAAATGTCAGATATACAGGTTTGACATTTGACGTCATATTTGACATTTGACGTCTCTTGTCTTCTGGCTTGCGCACACTGTGAACGCAGAGCGAGTTTCTATAGATTTCAGTGTGCACCGATTGCCCCCGCAAACATCACAGGTCTGTATCGCCTCCACCTTTTCAGTCTCACTCGATACGGCCAACTACACTGGTAGACTGTCGTAAGTGAACCTGCCTACATCCATCCAACCAGTTCGGCTCAAGCACGCGTGGCAATCCTTGTCACCGACCAGCGCGAGTCGGAGAGCAATGCCGCCGAAAATGTCAGCGGCAAGGCTGAGCGATGTGCAGCCGACACCCGAGGAGCTCGAAGCCGCGAAGAAAATATTGGCTGGATGCAACTCTTCGCAGAGGCGGTCCAAGCTCACTTGCATGGCGCACGTCCTCAAGAACAACCCCGACCACAAAGCGGAGTCGGACAGGCAGGCCTACCTCCACTACTTCATCGTGCACCAGCTCAGGGAGAAGGACATCGCCAAGAAGTCGACGAGCCAGTACAGCCAGATCGACACCACTCAGAAGATCAAGGACTTCCACGAGTGGAGCGCAGAGAAGATGGACCATGAGATGGGAGCGCAGGAGGCGAAGGGCTTGCGTGATAGTGGGAAGATCAAATGGCAGGTTTGCTCGCACACTGGGAGCGTGGAGGAGCACATGAAAGAATGGCTGGTACCCGTCTCGTGGACGCGCTTGGCTGAAGTCGAGAGCACTGGCAGGACCGTCACCACAGAGGGCGAGGCCACGGAAGAAGACGTCCAGCACTTGCAGTCGATGAATTGCAGCTCAACGGCGGGCTCCTCAGGTGACGTCCAAATCAAGAAGGAGCCAGAGAGCGAGATTGACAAGCTGCAGAACAGTACCAATGCGTTCCTGGCAAAGAAGGAGACCGTCTTGAAGGATGCTCAGGACATGGAGATCGACGCCAAGAAGGTGATTGCCGAGGCCAAGAATAGCGAGCAGGAGAAGTACCAGGATATGGTGATTGCCGACTACGAGACGCACCTCGTGAGCGTCTCCAAGTTCATCAAATTGATGCAGCGCCTGCCCACTGAGGAGTTCGAGCATAAGGCGATCCTCAACCTGGTAACGACCAGTGATAGCATCAAGGAGACCGACACCAAGTTGAAGCAGTGGGCACATCGCCTCGGCCTCAGAGACAAGAAGCCTAAGCGCAAGGTCAGCAAGGCATAGTGACTTGGCACCTTGGCCTGGCATGCGATCTACAATCGACGCCTACTTGGGTAGAGTATCGCAGGTACTGCTTGAGGGAGGGCAGCACGACTCTGGGAGTAAGCTTGGACCGCTTACCATCGAGCCTGACAGGCAATATAGGTAGGAGGAAAACATCTAGACTAACACCAAACACAACACCATCGTCATTAGCATGACCATGGCAGCGCAAGATAAACGGATGCAAAGCAATAGCGATTAAAGCATCGAGCGTGTCATATAAAAACATGGCGATACCAGGGAGCCTAACAGTAATACCATAGAGCCTAAACTATACCATAGAACCATATCAATAACGATACCATAGACCATACAAAATAAACGGGTTCAAATCAATAGCGATATCAATAGCGATTAAAGCATAGCGATACCCTAGAGCCTGACAGTGCGTGTGTGTGCGTGCGTGCGTGCGTGCGAGCGTGTGCCCGCAGCCGTTTGGGCTCTGGTTATCCACCCTCCTCGAAGGCAACCCCTCCATTGAGACATGATTCCATATCGTACTCGTCTGTTTGTGTCTGCATTGATTGGTTGCTGTGGTGCAGTTGGTGTCAGGCAGCTCCTTGAACATGATGGTCCGAGAAGCGTCTCAGAAGAGCAAGCCCCCAAACGTGCCAGGTGCTGCGGGGGTGTTCGCAACGGGGTTTCAGCGGCCGTCGAAGGGCAAGGTCTGGCAGAAAACCCGAGCGCCGACTTCATCCAAGACCTAAAGGAAGATTGGGCTAGAGGGCGACTAACCTCCAAACAAGTTCAGCGATATGCGATGTCTGCTTCAAAAGGTGGGGCCGCTGGGCTAGAGACTTTGGAGAAAATGAGCGCTCATGGCAAACACTCGCAAAATCCGTTCCGAGGGCTACTTCGCGCATTTGGCTCACCATCTGGAGCTCCAGAATTTACTTGGATAGAGCTGGGCACCAAGCTTGGACCTAAGGCTCCGCATCCCGTGTTGCCACCGCATCAATTCTTCTCCGCGTATTTCAATCATAGGAGGGCTGGATTCCAAAAGTATTTCACTGGTCCTAAGGGAAGTCGCGCGCAATATTGGGGATCAATTGCAGACAATGCCTTTGTTCGTTCTCACCCCGTGCTGGAGGAGAAACTTTGGGATGCGTCGATGCCACTCGGCTTTCACGCCGACGCCGGCGCATACTCCAAGCATGACAGCGTCTTTATGATTTCGTGGAACTCGTTACTCGCAGAAGGGAGCACGATCAACAAACGCTTTGTATACACTGTGCTTAGGAAGGCGGACATGATACCAACAACGTTGCAAGATGTTCTGAAGCCGCTGGCTTGGAATTTTAACGTGATGCTCACTGGTTGCCACCCTCATGTAGATTGGCTCGACAGACCAGTGGAAGCACAAAATGAATACTTGGCGGGCGGTTATCGTGGAGTGCTTACTCAGCTTCGGGGGGATTGGCAATCCTTCGTGGAAGCTCTTGGTGTACCCCAATGGAATTGCGTGGATGCAATGTGCTGGATGCGCAGGGCAACTGGATGTGGAGACGCGGTCGGATTCAACGATTTTTCTGCTCATGCCCCATGGAGGGCAACTCGCTGGACCCATGAGGCATATATCGAACACTTGATTCATCGTGGCTCGAGCGCCCCAGTATTACTTAGCATGCCAGTCGGTGTTAGACTCGATTGTCTCGCAATCGACATATTACACGCTGTTGACCAGGGCGCGGCGGCGCACTTTATAGGGAACGTGCTATTCATCGTTGCCCTTGTGAGGGAATGTGTTGGTCGAAGGAACTATAAGGAAAAGCTCGAGCTACTCAATGATCATCTCAAGAATTGGTACAACAACACAAAATGTGAGAATAGGCTCAAGGGAAATATCACCCAGGACCGCCTCAGGACGTCAAAAGCCTGGCCAAAGTTGAAAGGTCAGGCAGCGGCAGTCCGAAGTTTGGCACCCTATGCTTTCACATTGTTGGAACTTATATGAACGATTCAGTCGAAGACCAGTGCATGTTACACCTCTGCGGCAGGTTGGTAAGATTCTATGTTTTAATATACTCTGAGTCAATGTTTCAATCTGGCCAGGCGAAAGAAGAGCTTCCGCGCTTAGGCCAAAGTGCGGCAGACTTATACTGCCACCTTGCTAAGCATGCATACAATTTGGGTCACAGGCTTTGGAAAATATCACCAAAGCTGCACCTGTGGCTTCACCTCACACAGCGGCAAGCGCCTGAGGGGGGAAACCCCCGACATCGGTTGTGGTACAGCGATGATGATTTAGTTCGGTTGATTCTCGAGGGCTGCCATAGCGTGCACGCTTCAACGCTCACCTTCTCCGTGCTTTTCAAGTGGCTGCACTTGGTATACGACTAGTACTGCTGATTGCTAAAATGATTGTGCCGTCCGAGGTCATATGGATCGCTTCGCGATTTGCACGACCTGATGGGAACTCTTGGGGTGCTGTGTTGTGCTGTGCCGTGCAGTGCAGTGGAGTGCAGTGCGATGCAGTGCAGTGCCACGAAGTGCGGTGCGGTGCGGTGCTGTGCTGTGCTGCGTTGTGCTCTGTATCCACCGATGCATGTATGTATGTATGTATGAATGAATGAATGAACGAGCGAATGAACGTAGGGATGTATGGATGTACGGACGTATGAATGCACGAATGCATACATGTATGTATGTGCGTGACACACAAGTGGATTTAAGCAGATCCACTCGCACAAGTGGATTACATACTTCATGTGGGGATATTGATCCACGCGTGGATCTTTATCCACTTGGATGAGCCTTCGGGTCTGCCCACCGTTGGGGGGCGGCCGGCAGCGCCCGGGCCGCTCGGCCCCTCGGCGGCGGCGGCGACGGCTTTTGCGAGGGAGCACCAGGCCCCCCCTCGGCCCCGCGGCCCGCGCGGGGCGCCTGCCCTCAGGATCTCGGCCGGCACTGAGGATCTCGTAGTCCCGCCCCCGCCAGTCGCCTCCACGGGCGGCGGGGCGCCTCGGAAGGGGAAGTGCGCCTTGGAAAGGGAGGCGGCGCCGCGCGCAGGGGGGGGGATGGCCTGCGCCGCTGCAGCGGCGCGCAGCGCGGCGCGGTTGCGATTGCGCGGGCTGCCAGCTGCGCGGTGGAGCGGATGGCCGCGGCGAGGCGTTCGCGTCGGCGAGGCGCACCCACTCGCGCGCGCCGCTCGCCCTGGGCGGCGCCGAGACCGCCCGGGGGCGCATCGAGCCGCGGGCTGCCGCTGACGCCGCCGGGTCGGGGCCCGGGCGCGGCCGCGCCGCTCGCTCCGGAGATCGCGGGCGCCTATAGGGGCGCCGGGGCCGCCGCCGACGCCGACAGAGCTGCGCCCTGGCGCGGCGGGGCCGCTGCCGGGGCGAGGCTCCGCAGGGGCCGCCGATCGGCCACGATCTCCAACATCGCTCCGGAGATCGCGGGCGCCCAGTGCCGCCAGGGGGGCGCCGGGGCCACCGCCGACGCCGACAGAGCTGCGCCCTGGCGCGGCGGGGCCGCCGCCGGGGCGCCAAGGCCCGCAGGGGCCGTCGATCGGCCACGATCTCCAACATCGCTCCGGAGATCGCGGGCGCCTTATAGCGCCGCGGGGGGCGCCGGGGCCGCCGCCGACGCCGCCGATCGGCCGCGATCTCCAACATCGCTCCGGGGATCGCGGGCGCCTAATGCCGCCTGGGGGCGCCGGGGCCGCCGCCGACGCCGACAGAGCTGCGCCCTGGCGCGGCGGGGCCGCTGCTGGGGCGCCCAGGCCCGCAGGGGCCGCCGATCGGCCACGATCTCCAACATCGCTCCGGAGATCGCGGGCGCCTAGCGCCGCCTGGGGGGCGCCGGGGCCGCCGCCCACGCCGAGCTGCGCCCTGGCGCGGCGGGGCCGCTGCCGGGGCGCCAAGGCCCGCAGGGGCCGCCGATCGGCCACGATCTCCAACATCGCTCCAGAGGTCGCGGGCGCCCTAGCGGCGCCTGGGGGGCGCCCGGGGCCGCCGCCGGCGCCGACAGAGCTGCGCCCCGGCGCGGCGGGGCCGCTGCCGGGGCGCCAAGGCCCGCAGGGGCCGCCGATCGGCCACGATCTCCAACATCGCCCCAGAGATCGCGGGCGCCTAGCGCCGCCCGGGGGGCGCCCGGGGCCGCCGCCGACGCCGACAGAGCTGCGCCCTGGCGCGGCGGGGCCGCTGCCTGGGCGGCAAGGCCCGCCGCCGATCGGCCACGATCTCCAACATCGCTCCGGAGATCGCGGGCGCCAAGCGCCGCCTGGGGGGCGCCCGGGCCGCCGGGGGCCCCCGCCGACGCCGCCGGAACTGCGCCGCGCGGCGATCTCGTGGCCGATCCTTGTGTTTGTGCGCTTGCTTGGATGGTCGCGGCGGTTGCTAAGCGCAGCACACTTAGTCCGGCCGCGGCGCCAGCGGGCTGGGCGAGGGCGCGACGGTCTGAAGCGCCGAGTGCACGTCGACGACCTCACGCTGTGGGCGCGCGGGGACCCAGATGACACCGCCGAAGCGGTCGCCGAGGCCCTTAGGATCACCTGGGCGCACGAGGCAGACATGGATTGGCGGCTGCACGGGGTCAAGAGCAAACAATTTGCTAACCTGGCCTCAGTGCGGCGCTGGTCCCGGCACGAGACGCCCTCGATCGCCGCTGGGACTGGAATCCGCGACCTCGGAGTCGTCGCGGTCGCCGGCAAGCGGCGCAAGCACCCTGTGCCCGCGGCGCGGGTGCAGCTGGCCTGCGGCCGTGGCGGCGTCCGATGGGGGCAGCCGCTGGCGGCGCCGCCGCTGGCGGTGTCTGATGGGGGCAGCCGCCGGCACGGCCGCGGGCACCTATGGTTCCTCGCGCGGTCGCCCGGCCGCGCGCGAGCTCGAGCGGCCGCGGCGCGCGCGCCGGCCATGGGCCCAGGACGGCCGCCGCAGTCGCGTTCGGCGTGCTCAGCCCCGCGCGGCGCTTGGACCCCGAGGCGGCGGTGAGCGTCGCCCCCGCGCTGCAGGCTGCGCGGGCGCTCCAGGCCGGCCAGCTCGACCTCGCCACGTGGCGCGAGACAGCTGCCGCAGTCCACGCCGGCGCTGCGCGCGCCGTTGGGCCGGTCGCCGCGCCTTCGCGAGCTGGACCTGGGAAGCAAAATGGAGCGCTGGGTTGGCGTGCCGGCGGCGCCGCACGAGTGGCTTCCGGCGGAGCAGTCGCGGTTGGCTACAGAGCGCGTCGCCCTGGCGGCGCGGCGCAGGGCCGAGTCTCGGAGGTTGGCGGCGCGTCGGCGGTGCTTCGCCCACTTGGCTATAACGGGGTGGGCGCGTGGGCCACCCGCCGCCTGCTTGCTGCCGTTGCGCCCCGTGGTGGGCGCCCCAGCAGCCCCCGCGGCCGCCGCGCCTGCGGCCCCCCGCTCGGCGTCGGCCGCGCCGAGGAGAGGCGCGCCGCCCGCGTGCGAATTGGCCGAGTCCCAGCCGAACTCGGCCAACCCGCGCTCGAGGGGGGGCGCCCCGCGCCAGCTGCTGGCGGCCGCGGCGGCGCCCCTGGCAGCCCCGGCGCTGGCGCCCGAGGCTGCTTCGGCGCTGCGCAGCGCAATGTGCGGCAGCATCGTGACCGAGGCCGTTGCGGCGAAATCGAAGGGCGACGCCGGCGCGCGCCCGCGCGGCGGGCTTGCCCCCGAAGTCCGCGAGCATCGTCCCTGGCATTGCCCGACGTGGGAGGGCCCGCGGCGCGCCGCGCTTGCTGCGGCGCCACGATCAGAGACCCTGCCGAGCGACGCCGGTGCCCCGAGGCAGCTGCTGGCGGCGGGGGTCGCGCAGAGGGGGGTTCTTGGCGCTGCCGCCGCTCCTCGCTGCCCTCGCGGAAGCCGCCGGGTGCGAAGGCCCGCAGCTACCGCCCAACGGCGCTGCTCCCGGCAGCGCCCCGCCGCACGGTGTGGAGCGGCGGGGCATGCCTCCGCCCCGCCGACCCGCTGCTGGCGCGAGCGGCCTGGGAACTCCGGGCCGAGGGCCTCGCAGAGCCAACCTCGCTGGCCCGGTCGGCGGGCCCCAGTCGGCGCGAAGGGCCGAGGTGACGGCCGCGGCGGCGGCGGCTCGCGTAGTCGGGGGCCCCATGCATCAACCTCGCCTCGGACAGCCAGTAATTACGCGGTGCGGGCGTGCGCCCAGATCGAGGCCGGCGCCGACGCGCGGGACTGGGAGCACACCGACCTGTGGCACTTGCTGGCGGGCGCCGTGCGCCAGCGGCTGGCCCCGGGCCCGCTGGGCGCCCGCCCGCGAGACGCCCGCGGAGGCGCCGCCTGGGACTGAGTGGGAGGAGCCACCTCGGCAACGCAGCGGCCGACGGCACCGCTGGCGCCGCCGCGGCGAGCAGAGCGCCGCCGCCAAGCGCGGCGCGCGCCCGCCGCCGGGAGCTGGAGCTGTTCGGGGCCGCGCAGCGCGTGATGGCTGCCGCGCAGCAGGCCGCCCTAGCGGCGGCGCGCCGGCGCTGGGTGCGCCGCGGGGCCCGGGCCCGCCCGGCCTCCACGCCGCCGGGCGCCGCGCCCGCCGGACGCGCGCCGCCGCCATGGCGGCTGCGCGCCCGCCCATGCAGGCGCCATGCTGGATCCCTTTCTTCGCGGGGCGGTCGTCATGGCCGCTCGCCCTCGCGCAGGGGCCCGGCCATGACGTCTGCCTCCGGCGCGGCGCCAGCACCGCGGCGCCTGCGGAATTGTTGGGCCGTGCATGTCCAGGGTGGAAGGAGGGGCTGCCGGCGCGCGGGCAGGCGCTACTCCTTCTCGGTGAACTGCGCTTCGCTGGGGGTAGCGCGGCGGATTTTGCTTGCCTCGCTGCGCAACGGCGCGCGCAGCTCCCCAAGGCGCCGGTCTGATCGGGGCCTTCCCGGGCGCCCGCGGATGCGCGGGGCGCCCGCTGTCCGCTCGTCAAAAAAATGTTTTGTTTTTTTTGTTTTTTTTTGGGGGGGGGGGCGGGGGCCGCCCCCCCTCCCCCTCCTCTTTTTTAATTTCCTTTTTCTCAGTCGTATCATCTTTTCCGTATCATTATTAGAATGAGTATTAGTCTTCTTAGTAACATTATTGTTGGTACTTCCTTCTTGGTACTATTCTCGTTATAAATAGTATAATCACTCTTCTGTTTAGTATCGCGATGCTGATCTCATTACGGGCATGATCAATATTAGTATACACGTGCTCAATTGTTAGTGTGATTATGTGTGTCCGTCTTATGAGTATGCGTCTGTTTCGCCTCTCCTTTGTAGCATTAGTAATACGTTGCGTATGCTTCGTAATTCCCTTCATTGCTGTTGTTATTATTCGTAGTGCTAGTAGTAGTGCGACTATTACTCACGCCATTACTTGATTATTCTTGTTATTATCCATGTCATTCATGTGATTCGTAGTATTGTCCTCCTCCTCCTTTTCATCGCGTGTTTCATACGTTTCCAAGTCGTTCTCTTCTTCCTCTCCTTCCTCTTCTTCTTCTGTTCCTTCATCCTCCTCCCCCTCGCCCTCGCGGCGCCGCGTTTCCCCCTGCTGCGTCTGACCCCCCATTCCCCCTGTCCTCATCCACCACAACCGCATCACTTCAAGCTCATCATCCCTCTCCCGGGCCTCCAGGAGCCTGTGCCCTCGAGCGAGCGCTGCTGCAGAGATCGCTGCTCCAGTCGGTGCTGCATGGACCTGCGCGGGGCCATCCGATTTTCCCAGCGACAGCCACGTGGCGGTCAACGAATTGCGCAGTTGCCCTGCCGAACAACATCTCTTCTCCGCCCGTAGAGCTGGCTCGCGATGCAGACTCTGACTGACTACGAGTCAGCTCCATGGTCAACTCTGAGGATCAAGCAAGGGTCACAGCGCCGATGGCGCCGCCCTCCCCGCGCCAACAAAACTCACATTGCATGGGGATGCAGCAGCGGATCTGGCTGCGAGGAAGGGCGCCGCAGCCCATCCCGACATGTCGCCGCAAGATCGCGGGGAGATTGCGCGAATTGTCTCCGTTCCTCGTGCTGTCGCGAAGCAAGCGGCGTTGTTTTGGGAGATCTGGCCCAAAACGCGTGGCAGGCGAACGCCCGCTTGCGGCCCCTCAGAGCTTCCGGCGACAACCGCGATTGGAACTTGACGCGCATCCCGCCCAGTTCTGGTTTGATGCGCCCACGCTGCTCGCGTGGGCCTTGCTCGGGCCCCAAACATCCTGGCGGATCGTGCCCCTGCGGGTGCAGCCGCAAGTCTTGCGCGAACTGGGCCACTAGCGCACTGTGATAAACTGCACTGGCGGTTCCACGCGCAGAAGTACGCGTTTCGGCTGCTCCGCTTCAGGTGCTCGGCTGGCCTCAACGGCGCAAGTCCCTCGCAAATCCACAGAGGCGCGAGAACTGGAGGTTGCTCGGCAAGGGGCCCCACCCAAAAGAGAATGAGGTCACAGTCGAACTCGAATATACTTGCCCCGTCTGGGCGGGCCCCTTGGCGCTCGATGCCAAAACAAAATCCTGCCGATCCCAGCGCGCTGCCAGCGTAGGTAACTCGGACTAGCGCCCATGCGGTCCGCTCGCCCCCCCCCCCCCCTCCTTCCTCGCCCTCCTCCTCCTCCTGTCGCCGCGACCTCCTCCGTCGCACTTCGCTAGGGTAGGTGGGCCACTTGCGACGAGGGACGGGAAGGGGGCCGCTCGTCGTCATAGCGTCGGAGGACTGCGAGAGGGGAGACGAACGTCGCCGCGGCCGCGGGGGGGGGGCGCAACCGTTGACGTCGCAGGTCCCTCGACGCCCCCGCGACAGGCAGCCGCGGGGAACCTGAAGTTGCAGTGCCTATGGCGCTGGCAGCGCACATCCTGTAGACAAAGGTGAAGGACTACAGGATGTAGTTAGTTTCAGCGCCTCCATCGCTGCCATGGGAAATCTCAAGATGTGTCATCATGGGGCGATGTTCGAATCTGGAGGGCGCTGGAATACGCGGGCGATGTCTTCGCACGCGCGGGAAAGCAACTCACGCGCGTCAACGGCCTTGCCTGCCCCGGCGCGCCCGTCTCATGCCGCATCGATGACCTGGAAAGATTTGAAGCGAGCGCTTTCAGGCCCAGCCGGTAGCCTATGGGGCCCACTGCGCAGTTGTGCCTCGCGCCCTCGTAACCCCGCAAGTTTGAGCTCTCGGGCGTGTAGCTCTGATCGCGCGTCCGGGCAGTTGGAGGTCGTTTGCGCGCCCCCCCGCCGAGCGAGCTCCCCTGGTGGCCGTCGTAGCTGCTACTCTGTTTGCAGCCGTCGCATCTCTGCCGGTGGCTGGCACCCTGCCGGTGGCCCGTGTAGCTCTGCTGGTGGCCGTCGTAGCTCTGCTCGTGACTCACATTTCCCAGCTTGAAGTCTGAGTAGCTCTCCTGGTGGCCGGCGTAGCTCTGCTTGTGACCGTCGTAGCTCTGCTTGTGGTCCGCGTAGCTCTGCTCGTGGTCCGCGTCGTGGCTCTGCTCGCGGCCGTCGTAGCTCTGCTTGTGACCGTCGTAGTCCAGCTCATGGCCGTCGTCACTCTGCTGGTGTCCGTCGCAGTTTCGCCACTGGCCGTCGGAGCGTTGCTTGTCAGCGTAGCCCCTTTGGTAGCCGTCGCAGCTCTGCTTGCGGTCAGGGTTGCTCTGCTTCGGGTCCGCGTAGCTCTGCTGGTCGCCGTCGTAGCTGGCGGCAATCGTAGCTCTGCTCGTGGCCCTGGTGGCACTGCTGGTGGTCCGCGTAGCTCTGCTGGTGGTGGACGCCGTAGTCCGCCTCGTGGCCCTCGCAAGTCTGCTGGCGGTCGTCGTAACTCTGCTCGCGCTCCGCATAGCGTTGCTGGTGGTCCGCGTAGCTCTGCCGGCGGCCGTCGTAGCTCTGCTTGTGGTCCGCGTCGCGCAACTGGTTGCCGTCGTGGCTCTGCTCGTGGCAGTCGCAGTCCGGCTCGTGGCCCTCGTAGCTCAGCTGGCGGCCGTCGTAGTTCTTCTGGCGGCCGTCGGAGCGCCGCTCGTGGTCCGCGTAGTTCTGCTGGTGGCCGTCGTAGCTCTGCCCGCAGTCTGTGTTGCCTGGCTCATGGTCCGCGTAGCTCTTTTTCCGGTGGCTGGCGTAGCTCTGCTTTTGGCCGTCGCAACTCTGCTTGCGGTCCGCGTAGCTCTGCCGGTGTCCGCGTGGCTCTGCCAGTGGCCGTCGTAGCTCTGCCGGCGGCCGTCGCAACGCTGCTGGCAGTCCGCGGCGGGCAGCACCGGGGGGGGCACGAGGCTGGATTGCCCGAGGTCGTGCTGAATGGTGCCGCAATCTTCGCTGTCGTCGCAACAGCGAGTATCGGGAAAGCCGACTGGCGCGAACTCGGCACAGCACTTGTTGAACTTGAGGTTGCTGCTGGCGGCGACACCACTCGCGCTCCAACATTGTTGCATGAGGATGGCCAGGTCCTTCGCTGCGGGGTTGCCCTTGCGGGCCGCGTAGGCCAACCAGCGGTGGGTAGCTGCCTGAAGATCGCGGTTTCCGTGGTCTCGACGAACACGGGGAAATCTCGGATGGAACCGGTGATCTCGTAGTTGATTCATATTGGTGCCGTACTGAGTAGTAACAGGCCGCTCTACGGCCTGACCAAACGATGTCCCGGGGATTGTTGTAAAGCTCGGTAAGGATGATCAAATACAAGAGGTACTGGATGATCAGAATGTTGTAAGGAACGACGAGTCGGGGACCTGTACCTCTTCCTCGCGGGCGTATGGCGCCACGCTGGACGCTGCCAGGCCAGAGCGGGGGGGGACGCGTCCGCCCCCCCGGTGCCTCGGCCAAACGCCTCCTTCTCCTTTTCCTCCTGCCCTGATCCCTCTCCCCTCCCTCCTCCTCCCCCTCCCCTCCCCCTCGGGCTCGAGTTCGAGCTGGCGGCCGCGGATACCCCCGAGACGCGCCCGCTGGCGGCCTCCCGTGAGGGGCCGCCAGCCAGGGCATCGTGCGGAGGGGCGGCGAGGAGGCGGGCACGACGGGCGAGCAGGAGACAACCAGGCAGGCCGCCAGCGGCGTGCGGCGGTCGACGGAGGCGGACAGCGGAGCGGGGGGGGGGAAGTGTCTGGGCAGATGTGACATCCTCACCCTGCGAGGAGAGTCGAGGAGGATCAGGGAGGATCGAGGATCGCGAAGGATCGAGGTTCGTTGATCGGGGATCGGGGATCGAGGGTTCTCGTCGTCATCGTCGCCGTCGCCGTCGCCGTCGTTGCCGTCGTTGGAGGGAGTTGCCTGCGTCGTTGATCGGCGAGGGTAGGGTTCAGATTTCGCCGCCGAATCGGGTCGGAGAATAGCCGCATCGCCGACGCAAACGGGTTCCAGATCGCGCCGTACCAACGATGCATCGGCGATGCGGCGCGATCCTCCGACCCCATCTGCCTCAGCCCAATTTGGGAGGGACGGGGACGACACGGAGAGAGAGGGCAGCGGCTCAATTCACGACCGTGTCCTCGGCCGAGACACCGCTGAGCAGCCGGCCCCCAGGCAGGACAGCGTCCACTCGTGCAAGCCCAGAGCCAAACCTGCCCGCGCGGTGGAGGCCCAACAACTGATCATAGATAACTGCCAGGCGAGTGGTGGGTCCGCCACCAGCTCGGCAAAGCTCCACCCCGCCGAAGGTCACGAAACTTATCGAATCGCCATCGAGCAGGGCTTGCAGAAGCAACGTTGGCAACAAGTGAGCTACATATGTGAGGCCCGCGACCAGCGACGGGAGGGCACACCGACCCTGACCGTTCAGGCCGCAGGCTACTGCCGTGCCATCGCTCCTGAGCAAGACTGTATGCCTACCTCCAGCGGCGATTCGCGTGTACGTAAGGCCTGCAACAAGTGCCGGGAGGTCGCACTGGCCCCTAACATTCCTGCCACAGGCCACGGCAGTGCCGTCGCTCCTGAGCAAAACGGTGTGCCACACTCCAGCTGCTACTTGCGTGTACGTCAGGCCTGCGATCAACGCTGGAAGTTGGCACTGGTGGTCAGCATTCTTGCCGCAGGCAACCGCCGTCCCGTCGCTCAATAGCAGAACTGTATGCCTACCTCCAGCGGCCACCTGCGCATACCTCAGATCAGCGGCCAACGCTGGAAGGTCGCACTGGCCGTCAGCATTCTGTCCGCAGGCCACGGCTGTGCCATCACGCCTGAGCAGAGCTGTATGCAGTGATCCTGCGGCGGCTTGCGTGTACTTCCGTCCGGCGACAAATGCTGGAATGTCGCACTGGCCCTCTGCATTCCGGCCGCATGCTGCGGCCGTTCCATCGCTCCGGAGCAGAGCGGTGTGCGCCCCTCCTGCGGCCACCTGCGTATACGTCAGATCCGCGACCAGCGCTGGGATGGTGCATCGGCCGTCAGCACCCCTGCCGCAAGCCACGGCCGAGCCATCGCTCCTGAGCAGCACCGTGTGCTCTCCCCCAGCAGCGACCTGCGTGCAGTTCAGGCCCGCCACCACCGCAGGGAGGTCGCACTGGCCCTCACCGTTGCCACCGCAGGCCACCGCCGTGCCGTCGCTCTGGAGCAGGACGGTGTGCAGCATTCCTGCGGCGACCATCCGCAAGAGCGTCCTCGGGACAGCCGCCTGCTCCCGGGCCTACTCGCTCCTCGGGGGCGAGAACTCAGTTCGACACCGTTTGGGCAGATGGGCCAAAATCCTACAGAAGAACTGAAACAATAATCTGAAACTCCCGTGAAAGTGGGAGTGGCAAGGCCTGGAACAACAACTAGAAGAGGATAAATGCAGCCAAATACGGTTGGGATGAGGTCGCAGGGGCTGAAAAAACTGAACGGAAACTGGCCAGGCTGGAAAGAGTGAAAGGGTTGGCTCCAGTCTCCCTCTTTTCCCAGCTTCAAGCCAGGGCTCTCACCACACACTTCCTTGAATTTCTTTCTTTCTTTCGCAAAAGCCTAAGTAAAACGCACACAACACTGGCAGTCTGGTATCGCAAGAACGTGGACGAGAAGAATGAACGAAAGCGGAAAGGAGGGCCATAATATAAAGGGCGGGCAAGACGGGGAGGGCAAGAAACAGGGGTAGCCGGGAAGAGAAACAAGCAAAGCTAGCAAGAGGACAGCAAGCGATAGCTATCGAAAGTCAATACTGCACGGTACACTTCCTTGAACTGAATGACCCTACCTCTTCGCAATGTTTGCGGTTCCGAATAGGAAAGGCGACTTTAAAACGAAGCTCCTGCCTGAAGAGCAAGCCCGCTGGAAGTTCGTTTTCAAAAACGCGCGTCCCGTTTTGAAACGGGCGTGCGAGACGAGAGGTCCGCAGCATCGATGGGGCAGCGCGGGTTTGAACCAGTCCCCATCATACCCCCCCCACACCACGTCTTCAATCTCCTCCCCGTCCTACGACGAGGAAGACAACGACGCTGTTCGACTCGATGCTGACGCTGATGTTGACGTCCACGCTGACGTTGACGACGGTGGCAACGGTGACGACGGTGACGAAGGTGACGACGAAGACGACGACAACGACGAAACGACGACGGCGGCGGCGACGACAACGACGACGGCGGCGTCGGCGGTGGCGGAGGCGGCAGCGGCGATGCCGGCGAAGACGACGGCGGCGCTCGCAGAGAGGCAACGGCGGCGGCAGCGGCGGCGACGACAGGCGGTACCCGCCGACGGGGTTGAAGGGGCGCGCGGGAGCTGCCGAAGTGAGGGACAACGCGCGGTGAAGATTCACTCAGGTGGGCGGTATCGGCCTGAGCGACGAAACGACATTGGTCGTACAGTTTGAAGATGGTCGGGGGGCCCAACCAGATGCTTCGCCCAAGCCGAAGCATACGTCCAACGCTGTTGTACCGTATCAACGATAGTCCCAGGAGTAGGAGGGAACCGCGAGAGCGGCGAAACATTCCAAGAGTAAAAACGATGCCTTTCTTTCTGGATGTATGGTAGTGCGCGTCAGACAGGCACAGCCAAATAGGTGGCCGGTCACTGGGCCGAAACTGCCGCGGACAAGCGCTCGATACATCTCGCCTCTGCCCTTCCTTTTTTTTTAAATCGGGGGGGAGTAGGCGAAGCGTGAGTCCGCTACAGGCTTTAGTCGGCCATACAGCTATAATACACCTGGTAGGCAACAGCCGGCGGGCTCAGTCTAGGCAGGTTAACCCGCAGGCAAGTTACCCTACAGGTTACCTCGCAGGAAAGTTACCCCGCTGGCAAGTTACCTCGCAGGCAAATTACCCCGCAGCTTACTACTCCTCAGGCGGATATGACGGTTTCGTCAGGCCCGCCTTGTAGGGAGTGTGTCGTTTCAAGTCGTGCTTGAACGATTGCAGTCCTCTCATGACTTGTAAAAGCATGTCTCTGTCGATGCTCCTCTTGGCGTGGCCATCCGCAGTCATATCGTGAGTGTCAAACCATTGCGCACACAGTGCACGACACCTCGCTCCATCATTTGCCGTATCCTAATGTGCCCCAAAAGCGTACATTCAGTCGGCTTCTTCAGGTCTCTGCTTGACAAACATTTTAAGACGGATTCTGCAGCAATGGTCAAAACGACCTCAATGCTCAGGCCGCCCATCAAACGTGTATCCTTCGGTTGGGTGGGTGTCAGCGGCCCTGCGCGGAGTTCGTGGAGCGTGACATCCTGGGATGGCAGTCCTCCAAATTGCGGGTTGCTGCTGATGCTTCCGCTGCGTAGTTCGAACGGACCTGCAAGCGATGAGACTTGCAGTGCGCGTCGACAAGATGGACGTCGGGCTTGCCAGCATGCGTGCGTCCACGCCTTGGCAGGCTTGCCCCGCGAATGCCATAGTCTTTGACTTCGTCATCGCCATCGCCGTTCAGGCGACCGCAACCAGAGTCGCCATGCAGATCGACCCCGCCCGTTGGTGTCATCGCTTGATAGAAGATCTTATTAGGGCAGGCCTGCAGTTTCCTTGAAATCGCGCCAAGTCGTCGCACTTGCAGATTGGTCGGTTCTTCGACGCGCTGCAGTGGTACAACATATACAATTAACCACGCGCGCGTGATAAAGGGCGCAAGCCAGAGCGCCCAGGAAACAGACACACATATCAGTGACCATCCTCGACGCCTTAGCCCCAACATCTGAGCCCGAAAATTCGCAATGCTGGATGGGACGGGGCTGTTCTATGTATTCGTCTTGGTCAAGTTCTATGTAACATGGCCGTCGCTGCCCTTAGCGTATCTCACGGCACAGTTGGCGCACGCGTGCTCGTTGAGCCTACGCGTTCCAACAGCTTCCTCAACGCGCCTGGCGCACATGTCGGCGGTGTCCTTGGCGCCGGCCACGTTGATATCATCGACGCGCTCGGCAGTCGGAAGATCAGGGCTCGCCTCGAACTCTTCGTCGTAAGATGTGGGTATGAGTCCCAAGCCTCTCGTGTTCTTCATGAGCTTCAGCGAAGTGGCTCTTCGCGCATCTTTGGCGCCTGCGCCTGGCTTAATTAAGGCGCTGCAAACAATGTCTTGACACGTCCTAAAGCTCGAATCCTGGGGGGCCGCCGCGCCGCTCCCAAGGTTTCTACCCCGCAGGCTTCGAGGCCCCCATCTCTCCCAGTTCGTTCTTGGCGGCTTTTCATCTATATATATATATATACGCGTATCTCGAGGTCATGATGCGTGACGCCTTTGATATATCTTGCATATTGAAGCACGCGTGGTCAAGCCATGTCTTGAGTTCAGTATACAGGGCCTTCGAGACCTTGACTGAATTCGCCGGAGTATCTGCCTTCGTGAGCAGGCCGCCCCCCTTGGCGACTACAGCTCGTCTAGCTGCAGCGGTCACATATACTCGCCCGGTGGTAAACACTTATTGCCACTTATTGCCCATGCTCGTGGGATGTCCAATCCGTAGCTGTCATCTTCGCCCGCGGAACAATAGGACATGATATGTCTAAATCGCGTCAATGTCCTGTGGGCTACCCCGCGTAGGCAGGCGCCCACGCTGTTCTTCAGCTACTGTGACCAGCGCGCTGTTACCAGAGATCATATGTGTGGGTACAGCACAGAGTTCTTCGATTGGAATAATCTACCGTAGTTCCCATTCGCCCTGTAGTTCTGCATACCGCACTTCCAAAATGTGCGCCTCGAGGTCCGCCCCTGATTCCCCATTGATGGCGCGGAGCAGGCCGCGTTCCTGTGATAGCTCGGCTTCTGGGGCCTCCCTGGCATCGCTGCCTTGCGCTGCCATGTCGGCCACTTCTTCGATTTTCGTCATATCTTGATCGAAGCCCGCGTGAGGTTTGGTGGACTTCAGGCACTGGATGATTCTTGAGTGTGCCGATCCGGTTATGTCTCCAATGTTTAATGCAATGCCTTCAGCTTCATAATAATGGAAGCCTGGTTTCACGTCGGTATCGTAATGCACCAGCGTACAACTGTCAGCATACGTTACCGCAGGTAGCTGATGAACGCCCATAGCTAACCCAGCAATAACCACGTTTTCGGCGCGGAAAGAGTTCCCGATGAGGCACTGAAGAGCTGAGTGTACCTTTGGAGAGAAACGGCTCGCACTCATCATCTCTGGAGCACCCCCCTTTTGGTTTGGAGGTATCCGGAGGTCATAACAGGTCCCCCCGCAGGTAGACTGGCCACGAATGCCAACGAAGTCAGTCACACTGCGCTGTCCGAGCCAATCTCTCGAGTGATCAGAGCCTCAATGTACAGCGAGTGTCCTGCATCACCGCGCTGGACTTGCACATCGCGGTTCCCAAATCTTACGATAACTTGACCCCAGTCAGGATCGTTCCGCACGACCGGGAAAGGTCCTTTCCAGCCGCCGCAGTCGTCCTTCGTAGTTGTGGGGCGATGGTAGTCAGCTAGATCTCCTTGGTAATTATAATGCTGACCGCCGATGGTCGTCTTGGTCCGAAGTGCACGGCTTGTTTGTGCTGTTGCAGTGGCTGTTCAATAGCCTCAATGCTTACCTGGCGGATAGTCCATTCCTGGGCATGATCAGATGCCCCCGTCTGTTGTTCGCGATCTAGAACAGGCAGGTCTGGTAAAATTGCAGGTCGGCCAAACAGCGCGTTATATGGAGATGCCTCCTCGCAGAAGGTAAACGCTTTGGCGGCGAGCAGAGCCTCATGCAATCGTCAGGCAAACACAAGTGGTATGTATGTCTAACCTATTGAATTCAGCCTCCTGGACGTGAAGTAGGTGTCGTAGTATGCCACTTATGGCTTCGTTGGTGGTAGCGTGTTGTCCACGCCCACGTATCCTTAGAAAGTGCCCTCTGCCTTAAGGGCTTCCTATGCGGTGCCATTATTGAGAATGGCCTCTCTGGCAGAGTATAATACTGTGGCAGGTCAGAACTGCATCCAGCACTGATGGTGCGCATCTAGAAATCTGGTCATAATTTTGTCTGGTACCTCGATTCCAGCACCGCACCGAATGCAGCGATCGATTAGGTGAAATACCAGATGCTCCTGCTTGTAGAATATAAGGTCGCATTCGACTTCATCGTTGAACTTGCCAGGTCGCGCGGTAGACGACATTATAATCTGCCCGGGCTTTTCCCAAGCCCTGCGTCCGAGGCACGCGTCACAGACGCCCTGCATCAGGTCTACCCTAACGCTATCCAGACCAGCCTTGGTTAAGACGAGTCTCATCTTAGGTCCCCGGGCACGGGGCCATCGCAGATGTAGCTTTCGCAACTTGCGCATTACCACGCTTGGGTCAAGGCCGCGTAGGTTCTGTAGACTGATCTGCACGTCAAACCTTGACCAGTCTGAAAGCCTTGGACGAGCAGCAAGGTCACCCTGTTGTCGTCCGCATCTGGCAACTATTTGCGGCAATCGTATGCGGTCGTCCGAACGGCCGGCGCCACGTGAGGCAGGTTGCCCCGCAGTCGGCTCAACAGCATGCCTGCCTACTTTAATGTCGCGGCTGCTGGCGCCTGCAGTCGGCCCAGCTCTGAAGCTAGGTTTCGGAGCTCGTAGCCGCGCAACTTGTTTGGCGGCTGGTGCCCCCGAAGCAGCTGCCGCCGCAGGTGGTGGTGCGTCAGATGCAGCTGCCGCCGCAGGTGATGGGGCTGCCGGTTCCGCAGGGGCTGGAGGTCCCTGTACGCGGTTGCCATGCGGCTTCCATGGTTTGGCAATTTTGCATTTGCCAGGTGTAAGTAGGTGACCAAGCTCAGCCTTTCCATACATCTTTTTGCAGTTTGGACAGCCCCAGTAGCAGTCCTCTTCGTCGTACCACCTACAGTGTCTATGGTTGCTGCTGTGCGATGGGGAGTGCATGTTGACGTTGTCAGCACGCGCAGGACACCCCCGTCCCCCCGACGGTGGCTGCACGAAACGCCCGTCAGAATGTCGAAGGATCGCTGGGTCATCCAAGTCGAATCCGCGTGCGTTCGTCGCCAGAACAGATGACGCATGCGGATGATCGTGAAAGGGATCACGGTAAATTGTGAACATGTGATGTGCAATTTGAACTGCTTCAACGAAGAGGGATTGCATCTTCGGAGCGCACTGCGCTGCCTTGGCCAATTTCGAGTTGCAGACCAAGGCACGTTGGTGATGGCCACTAAACCGCGTGTTGTTTAAAGGGTGTCAGTAGGGAACGGCGGTCGGCCATTATTTCAATAGGTTTACGTATTAGCCTGAGTCCACTATGGGAGTCACGAAGTCCCGTGGTGCAGTGGTCTCTGCTGACCTTGCGAGTGCCCTCGCGCTCAGCTAGTGTCGCGCTCAGCCACCTGAGTAACCACTGGTTGTTCAAGCAGGTAGAACCGTCGGATATCGTCTTGACGCATGGCGACCCTTCCACATAACTTGACGCGTGGAAGGTCTTCCTCGTGATGGTGATATCACGTGTCATAGTTGACCCTTGCGTTGAAGTAGGAGGGTAATCCAGTTGTTCTGCAGTTAGGTTGTAGGACAACTGCCTTTAAGAACATACATCCAAGTGATGCATTACTGCATCCTGGAATTCCTCGATTCCAATGTCACCGTAAGAACGTTTTTCGAGGGTACCCCACGAAGATAAACCTCGGCTAAGCGCGAATCGCGATATTCACCCGCTGGCTCTGCATAGAATCAGCTCGTCTACATCGCTGTTTCGTCCGTAATACAAAGTTGGGATAACGGACAACACATCAGCATGCGCGTCCGCAAGTAGCCCCGCTGGTCGCGTCATGAAGAGACCCTCATCTTCATCACCGTCAGAGTCCAGAGGAACATCAACGCATAATACTCCACATCCAGGTGCCTTGCGCGGTTTGACGCCGGTTTCTTTGTCAGCTGTTCTGCTTTCTTTCTGAATTATCCGGGTATCAATAGGTGGTGCTAGTTGTTGTTGCTCATTATCGGGCATGGTGAGTGCCGGAAATTCTGGAATAGGGGGCAGCGCGCGGCCGCGCTCAATCGAAGGGGGGAGGAAGACGATCGTCATCGACGGTCGCAACCCACCTTGGGCGTGGTCGCTGCCCTTCATTGCGAGCAGAGTTGGGGCCGGAGGCTGCCACTAAGGTCGAGCACTGATGCTAGTCACTCCACGCGGCAATGGAGCTATCTAGTTGCATCAGGTAGGTCGACCCTGGACCTTGATTTCCTGTATGACAGCATTGTCGTCAGGATGTCGTTACCCAGCGTGCCACATGGCCCTATTGAGGGCCATTCTTAAAAGACTGGACGTAAGTCTGAGCTCCTTTATCTGTTCGAATGTGCACGCTGAGATCCGCAGCTCTTCTATATTTCTTATGTGTTTTATGTGTATCTATATGGTCAATCAGTCGCGCAGTCATGATTGCGACTGTTTTGTTCCGCTATTCCGTCCTCTGGGCGCCTTGGACGTGCCAGTCTATCTCGCGTTCTGCTCTCTCGGCAGGTTCCCCCGCAACTCGGCGCGTACATTTCCATGGGTTAACTGGAATTCGCGCGCATGTTGTTGCCGCGTGCAGGTGCGAACCGCTCGCCAAACGGCTCGAGCGATCGAACTTAAGACCGACATGAAAACATCGCATTAGCCTGACTTACAGGCCTAGGTATTCAGAAGTATCGCGCATGGTTCCTAATCTCCAAAAGTAGCCTGGGGCCCCGCATGCACAATAGACATGCGCAAAAGGCTCGAGTTTTGACTATGAGATTCTGGATCCGCTGATAGCGCGGCCCCGCCAGCTTACCAGGCAATCGCGCATGCCCACCAGCGGGCGTCGCCACCAATAGCAGTTGATAGTCCCCCGAAAGTAGACTACCCAAGCATTGCGTGCCCGCGAAGGTCGCGACCTCTGCGCGCGCGAGGCGATCGCACGTGCATCCACGGGCTTGGAGTTCAACGCAAGCTGTTCGCAGATCCTCAAGGACGAGAGCACGAGAATGGCATGGATGAGATGAGCGATTATTTTCTGCAGCGGCCACGCAGTCGGGCCCGCCGCTGCCCTGGGCGCGCGCAGCCGGCGCCGGGGAAAAGCACGCTGGCGCCCCCGCCCCTGAAGACAGCGCCTCAACCGTCGGCCTGTCCAGGCATGCGCGCGCGGCCGTAGCGCGCGCCTGCTCCCATCACTCATTTTCTGGCGTAGGGGGCGTCCAAATGCCCGCGCCGTAAACCGCGGAATCACCCGGTGAAATCGGCGTCGCGCTGCTCGAGGCGAAGATATCACACCTCTCGGCAGCGCCGCTGGACGCAGCAGGTTGCCCCGCAGTAGCAGGCTGCCCCGCGCGGCTGTCAGGCGGCGCCCACTTGGCGCCCTCTTCGTAGATGGCCCGGTAGACGTTCGCCTGCAAATTTCTCACGGCGAAGACCTGATCCATGACCGCGGGCTTGCCGCTATATTCAATGTTCCTTCGCCACTAGGTCTTCAGGGCGTTGTCCGCCATGGACTGGGTCGCATATGAAAATGCTTCCTCGTCGATGCTGTGGCTGATGCCCCTGGCGCCCTGGGACATCATAAACGCATGGGCGTCCGCGGGAAAAAGGTGACCCCGCGCTGCTTGGAGCAGGTTGCCCTACAATCGGCTCTGCGTCTGCAAGGTCTCCTTGATGAGCACGGGTGCCCCCTCGCATGTGGGACTGGCCGCATGGTGAAGGCCGTAGCTCCGTCGGCCTCCGTTGCCGCAATGCTCATCCACCATGATCGCTAGGTGTCCTGATGGCGCTTTGCTAAAATGTTCTCGCGCCACTACCAGGGAGGAGCCCGCACATGTCCGTGCCTGTGATGACCATCTTTCCATTGCCATTCTCAAAGATCCGGATGGCCCGCATGTTTGCCATGCTCCTCAGGCCCAGGATTGCAGGCAAGTTCTCGCCGGACCCCTCGGCCACGTTGGCTGAATAGGTGTCCAGCTCGGCGATGGCAGGTTTCCCCGCAGGAGGCCCCCATATGCTCAGGCAATCCTGCAATGCCCCGATGTCCTGCGCACTGCGGCTCCAGCGCCCACTCCGGTCACGCACAGGTGGTCTGCTCAGGCTCAATACCTTGATATCCTGACAATGGTATCGTGAAGCTCGCTCTGATGTCTGAGAATTCAAACCAATAATGTTTATGCTGCTAGCGGTGTCCAACAATATATTCAACATTATATCAATCATGGGCCCGCTGTTTGCTGCTAGGACTAACTCGTAACGATCACCGAATATACCCTGCACAGTGGACACAGTTGTGCCATGTGCCCCTGAGGCGCCTTTGATCCAATACCCACTGGCTCCTCGCCAGAATGTTACATGTGCTCATGCACGACCAATTCCCCCCTCTGTGATTGGATATGACTGGCTATTCCAACCAGAAGAGTTTGTCATCAGATCGGAGGGGGCACTGCTGCGCCAGTTGGATGTTCTCACAAATGTCCTCGTCGGCGCGCATTGCGATTTGGCCATCCGCGTTGGCCATCAGCACCGTCTGCAGCACGTCGCGCTCGGACATGGCGCTGGCGCCACTGCGCGCGCAGACTGGGCTGTCAGTCTGGCGCGAGCGTAGCGGGTTACCCCGCGTTCTGCCGCATGGCGCGTTAGCTCTTTCCATGTACCTGAGCCATGCTTCATGCGCAGGCAACCCCGCGGGCGTCGTTGTAGCAGGTGTCCCTGCGGAGGCAGCTGGCTCAGCTATCAGCGGCATCTGCTCGTCTGCAGTTGGCATCGCTGCTGCTGGGTTTGGCCGCGGGCATGGCGGTGCAGCAGGTTGCCCCGCAGATGTCGCAGGCGCCCCCGCTGGCGCTGTGGGCCCGGCCATCATGGCCGTGATCCGACTTAACTCTTCACGAAGGTCCCTGAGTTCACTGGCACCGCGGAGTATTTCCTCGCGTCGGTGCTCCGCAGTTTGCTCACCCGCGAGGGCGCAGTGAAAGTCAGCTGCGATTAGTCCCACGCCTCGGCGAACAGCGCACGGCGCTTCGTTGGGGGCACCCTCCAGCTGTCGGCCCACATGTGCCAACAAATTGCGTGAAAGATGTGGCCGCGCTGGGGTCTCAATGCCTCGTCGCGGCATGCAGACTCCTCCGGACAAATAGCACATTTCGTGAAGTCACCGTCATTGATGATCGGTGGCGTAGCTGATGGCCTGGTGCGCAATTGCCGCTCGAATGTGGCCTCGCCCACTGCATAGCGTCTCGGCAAGGCTGCAGGGCTCGCAGGCATAGCAGCAGGTGCCCCCGCGGCATCGGGCCCCATAGCGAGCAGCGCTGAGAGAGCCACTGCGGGCTGCCACGCGCGATCCATCAGATCGCGCACTCGCTGAGCCTGATTGCGCTGCTGGCGCACGCGCCGCGCTGAGAGATCTGCCTGCTGCGCCTCATGCATGGCCAATATTTCAGGCCGCAACTCCCCCAGCGACGCAGGCAACGTCAACTCTGGACCGCGCGGAGTAGCATCTTGGTCCATTCATTGCAGGTACCCGCAGTGCGGCACCTGGCCGGGAATGCCAGCCTCGAACCCCGCTCCCATTGTGAGCTGAGACCTGCAAAGGTCGTCCGATGCCGCCCTGACGCACGGGCTTCCGGGTTGACTTCCGACCCGAGGCACCCCTGTCGTCTGCGCATAATAGTCAGGGAACGTAGCCGAATCGATATGTCGTGCCACTGGCCATTGGCCACTGTCGGGTCATTAATTGGGTGGCTGAAGAACGCAGTATGCATCCATACCAGTTCGGATGGCTCGGCGACGGATTTGCGTCAGGCACAGACTCCCAGGGTGGAGTCAAATCTGCATTTGGCAGGTCAATGCCATCTCGCCGCATGCTCTCCATAGCCTCCTGCATCTGTCTGTGCATCCGCTGCTGCTGTCCCAGCATGCTGTCAGCCCTCTGGGCACCCCTTGCCGTGGGCCTCGTGTTGCCGTACTAGTCCATGAACCCTGGCTGCCACGTCGGCGCAGTTTGTGGTGCTGCAGCACGTGGGGGTGCAAAGGTGATGTAGCCTGTAAGGCCTGGTGGAGCTGTGGGTCCATCCTCAAACTCTGGAGTCTGGCCTGTGAGCTGGTAGTGATACCAGCACCCTGTGGAACACCAAACGGAGTTGTGAGCCCACTCATAGGCGCAAATACAGCAGGTTGCCCCGCGGGCATCGGCAGCTGCTGCGCCTGATTGCGCCATGGGTCGTTGGCGAAGAGCCCATCGTTCGGCGCTGCGCCACTGGGTGCGGTGCCCGACGCATCCGCGCTCTGGGTCTGCACCCGCCAGAGCCATCTGCAGGTGCCCCCGATGGATTCACCTCTGGCAGCGTGAATATCGGTCCATGATGAACCTCTTCTGTGGGTGAATTCAGAGTGGGCGCACGCAGGTTACATGGCGTATAAGTCGGCTGCGATAAGTCCCACGCCTCGGCGAACAGCGCACGGCGCCTCGTTGGGGGCACCCTCCAGCTGTCGCCCCACATGTGCCTGGGCCACTCGGTCCCAACAGATTGCGTGAAAGATGTGGCCGCGCTGGGGTCTCCATGCCTCATCGCGGTATGCAGACTCCTCCAGACAAATTTCACATTTCGTGAAGTCACCGTCATTGATGATCGGTGGCGTAGCTGATGGCCTGGTGCGCAATTGCCGCTCGAATGTGGTCTCGCCCATTGCATAGCGTCTCGGCAAGGCTGCAGGGCTCGCAGGCATAGCAGCAGGTGCCCCCGCAGCATCGGGCCCCATAGCGAGCAGCGCTGAGAGAGCCACTGCGGGCTGCCACGCGCGATCCATCGCATCGCGTACTCGCTGCGCCTGGTTGCGCTTCTGGCGCACGCGCCGTGCTGAGAGATCTGCCTGCTGCGCCTCATGCATGGCCAATATTTCAAGCCGCAACTCCCCCAACGACGCAGACAACGTCAACTCTGGACCGCGCGGAGTAGCATCTTGGTCCATTGGTTTAGAAGATGGAAAGGGGTGTGGCGTGGGCGCCCTGCATGCCCATGGAAACAACGATATGGGCGACTTCACTGCGTCGCCATCTGCGACGCACGCGGCCGAATCCAAAGCAACGCCGGCACCGCTGCTCCAAGTGGGCCACGGCGAGGTGGGAATGAATGCAAGGGGTATACAAACGATCGGATGGTAATGCAAAACGGACGTGGACCTCTAGTGCGCCACACAAACGCGAATCAGACGCATTGGCACGATTGACGCAATCATCGCGTTGAGAAGGTGTTCCGCGCAAGCCCAACGTCGGATCGCGGGAAACGCTCGGTGCCCCAGAAGGCCTGCGAATATGACCACCCCCCCGACTCGTCAAAATGCGAAAGACTCTCTTCTACCGATCCTTCCTGTTACACCGCTCCCCGCATAATCTCCCCATCGCTTTCCAATGGAAACAATGCATCCGATTTGCCTCCCCCTGGCCACGCCGCGCGCATGGGCGCGCGCGGCAAGCCTGAGCCGCGCGACTCTGTCACGGGGGGCGAGGAGGACGCCAGGAGTCCGCCCCTCATCGTCGGATTCGTCTGAACGCGCTGAATGGAAAACGCGGACTGGACATGACGCCGAGCACAAGAATGCATGGCCGCGTAGAGTTAAGAATCAGGCGCACCAACACGCGCCCTTTTACGTTGCAGCCCGGCGACAAGCAGAGACCTCACGCGCGCCCCCACCCCGACATGCATGACCCACGAAAGAAAGTTGCACTAGGTCGGCCACTGGCCCAAGGAGCGCAACGCGCAGAATATCACGCGTCAGTGGTCGGGCTGTTTCGGCGAAGTTCCACGGGCAAACGTGAACGGTCGGATCGGTGTTCCCTCGGGCCGGCCTAGCTAGGCGCAAAAGAACATGCGAATTGCGGTGTCGCGGCAAAGTGTCCCGCAGCATGTGGGCGCGAATGGGCTGGGCAGGCATCGGGGGCAGGGCGCGGGGAAACGTAGGATTCTGCACGTTGCTGAAACGTCCGCCGAAAAAGGGCCCTGGAAGTCAAAACGGTGCCCGCGGCGATTTCAATCTGCCGCCATGCCAAAACTGCGATGTAGGGCGGCCTCTGTTTCAACGCTCAACCACCACCCCCGCCCACGAAACAAACATCGTAACAGATGAGCTGCGCTGCGCTGCCCTGTAAAAGCACAATGCGAGACATGTTGGGCCCGCCCCGCAATTCCTCTGCATTTAATTTCGTGACTTCGCCACTCTGCTGTCTAAAGCGCCGACTGGTCTCTCTGACGCACTTTCATTATCTGCCTCCTCCGCCATCGAGATTTCCCCCGCATCCCCCATCCGCCGGCACCTGGCTACACTGCGATCGCACGCAACTGCGCATGAATATATCATGTTTTCGCCTCCTAGAACCCGAATTATCGAAAACGAAATTTCGGAATTTACGAAATTTGAGAGGAAAAAAAAAAACACGGAATTCCCGAAATCTGAAAGACAGAATCCCGGAAATTCCGAAATCTGAAAAACGTAATTCCGGAAATTCCGAAATTTCAAAACGGCTCGTTTTTCATAAGCAAAACGAAATTCCGGAAATGCCGAAAATCGGGCGGCAAAAAAAAACTGCATTCCGGAAATTCCGAAGTTTTTTTTCACACATATATATATTCCAAAATTTGAAAGCCAGACCCCTGGAACCTCAGAGTCGCCAGAAGAGGCGGCCACCGCGTGACGCGCCTTCATGTCCAAGAGAAGCTCCGCCAAAGAACCACCGGAGAAGCGCGAGCGAGCCTATCCAGATCCCCTTGGGCGGCATCTCATCACGGATGCGCCCGCGGCGCCAAAAATTGCGTTCTAAGCGAGTTCCCTGGCGAGAGACCCGACCGCGTGACTTCTGCAACTCCGCCGAAGAGGCATCGTCAAAGCTCGGGATCCCCATGGGCCCGCGAGGCGTTGTACGTGGTTGGACACACGAATGCGAGCGCAGCCGCTCGGGCCTGCGGTGGAACCCCCCATGGGGCTACGAAGCGCTGCGCGGGATAAAGAAACCGCAACGAATTCTAACGCTGGGGCCTTCGATGGGCCCCCCCATGGGCCCATGAACCACCGTGGCGGGCGCGGGAAACGCATTCGAATTCCCTCGCCAGGGCAGTCGGTGGAGCTCACACTGCGCTGCGCGCTGCGCTGAATGGGAGAAGCGCATGCGGTTTCCGCCGCTGGGACCTCAGGTGGCGCTTCGCTCTGGGTTTCGACGCGATGCGCTGGGCGAGGGGAGCGCATGCGAGATCCTCCGCCGTTGCTTTCTGCGGAGCTCCATATGTGGCCACGAAGCGTCGCCATGGGCCGCGCGCGAGTTCTACCGCTGACACCTTCGACGCAGACAGCTCTAGCACGCAGCTTTTCAGAGAGCGCGCCACATCGGCGAGGTGCCACCCCTAAAGCGGGCCAACACATGGCCCCAAAGAGACTTTCCAACAACCGCTGAAAATCTCCAGCGACCGCCGAAAATCTCTTCATCCTCGTCATGCTCCTCCTTCTCCCCCCTCTCTTCCACTTCCCGCTTCCTCCTGATCCCCAGGCACCATGCTACTCCTGCCCCTCCCCCCGCAAACCCCTCCACCTCATCATGATCCTCCTCCTCCTCATCCTACTCCGTTGCCTCCATTCCCAATGCTCATCATCATCCTCACCGCTCGCCGTCGTCGCTGGTCATGACCGCCATCGCGCGCTTCCGGCAGCAACGGAAGCGCCCCGGGTCGGCGGCACTGGCCGGGGGCCACTACAATAATCCAGATTACCAATTTCTTCACCTGACGAAGTGTCAATGTCGGTGCCAGAGTCAAATTCAGACTCTTCGGGTGGCCCCACCGAGCCCATGAGAGTAGTGGCTTAGGTAGGGGCAGCCGTTGCCGACGGTCCCTGATATCGAGCCCAAGAGTCTTGCGACCCCGTGGGCTGGACACCCCGCTGGCTTAATCGAGTGGTGGCCTCGTTTGGTTGTAGATCGTCATTCCAAACGTTGCTGGCAGGTTGCCCCGCATGAGTGTCGCTGTGAAAGACATCAGTGCGGTGGCCGTGGCTAGATACACCACCAATGTCGCCAGGGGTTCGCTCAGCAATATGGGCGTCAACCCTCATGCGCTCCAGTAAGGCGTCGAACTGTTGCTGTGTCCTTGGCATTTGGTGGTTCACTGGTTACAATAGCGCGCGGAGACGGTTTGAACTGTCAGGATCTGGAAATCTGGGATGTGGAACCCCGCAACGTCGGCATCGAAGCGTGCTATTTCGAAGCGGGCCAGCGTCTGGTCGATCCGTTCTCCGCATGGACGCGACAGCCGATGAGAAACGTCCCCGAGTGAAGTTGTCGTTCCTCTTTCAGGTTCTCAAATTTAGTGTTGAGGAGGAACGTGATGTAGGTGACTCCATCGGAAAGGCGCACACCAATGTTCACCCCAAAGTTGATTATTGCGGGGGGGGGCTCTCATGGCGATGGTCCTTGCGAGACCTCCCATACCACGCTGTAGAGCGGCGGTTTGTCGGGAGGGAATCATAGTGCCTCTGGTCACATTGATCCACGCATGTACCTCGCGAGCGAACTCGCGGAAAGGTACATCACCGACAGGGCCCTAGTGGGGGCTGGTAGTGCGTGCGTCGTCTCCACCAGGCTGCATATGTCCAACAACACATCCGATGGCGACCCATCAAAGGCCAACTATAGGGATGCCAACCCAGTGGCCCCGTAAGGTCACAGTCGTTTGTATGTAGCTGTTGTTTGCGAGGTGAAGTTGCCGTCAGCTTGCGTGTGTGTGGACGCGGCACGATCTCGTACCGCATGTTACCATGCCTCGTATCGTTTAAGAAATTGCCACTCGGCGTAGCTGAGTGGATTTCAGGAGTGTAGTAGCGCAAAGAAATAAGGCTCAAGTCAGAAACTTCTGCGTGAGCGCAGGCAGCAATGCAAGTGTCCTTCCGATGGTATAGAGCTCGTCCACGTAGAGCCACTTAACCCTGATGTTCCACCACGTCGGTAATCCACCACATAGCGCCGTGGATAGTAAGGAGTAGAGCTAAAGCTGACCACCAACGGCCAGCTCCACTACCAAGTTTGAAGCTGATCGGGAGGCCCAACTAGATGCTTCGCCTAAGGCGAAGCATACGTCCAATTCTGTTGTGCCGTATCAACGATAGTCCCCAAAAGTAGGGGGAGCCGATAAAGCAGCGATACATCTCAAGAGTAAGGATGATGCCTTGCTATCTCGATGTATGGTAGTGCGCCTCAGAGAAATACAGTCAAGTAGGTGGCCAGTCACAGGGCCGAAATGGCCAAGGACAAACGCTCGATACATCTCGCCTTTGCCTTTCCTCCTTCAGAGCCTACACGAGATGGCATAGCGACCTTACGCGGCGGCTTAAACGTCGGCTTGCGCGGGCCGCCAGCGCGGCACGCTACACTGGAGACAAGGGAACTCATGCGCCATCTGGTGCGGGCAGCTTACGTGCGAACGTCGGCGCAGCTGGGCCCGTTTACTCTGCGTTGCCAACCTGGAATCGGCCACACATCGCCGACAGGTCGGCGATAGGCCCTCGAGGGCGAAGCATCACGCTCCTGGGCTGGGTGGGCGGCCAGTGGTCGGCGGCGAGCCCAAGGGGCGGAGTGAGAAGGGGCGGACCTTCTCAGAACGCTCGGAAGTCCCCCGGCCTTCTGAGAAGTTCCCCAGGCCTTCCCCCAAGACACAGAAAACCTTTCAGAAGGCGCGAGGGCTTCGGAGAAGTCCCGCCAACTTCTGAGAAGCCCTGTTCCTTCTCAGCCCCCCCCCGCCGCTCGCCGCCGAAGATGACGACGGGACATGCCCCACCTGCGCGGGTGGTCCTCCTCAGCTTCTAACATTCCTGCCTCCGCACCCTTCCCCCACTCCTCTTCTGCTTCTGACATCCCTGCTTCTGCTTCTGACATCCCTCGCGTGGCGAAGCGGTCTGTGCGTCACCCGCACTCTCCCTGAGCTTCTCCAAGAAAGCGACGATCTAGTAACCCTGTGCCAATGATAAGATTATTCAATACACGATTCGTATTTTTCCCTGGTGGTAATCAAGTTCGGCCTCGCCGCTCCACCCGCCTATCAAATAGAAGTACCCGATGGATAATCATGACTCAGGGGTGAAGGGGGGATGCTTTATTTTCGCGGGCATGCGGTTCAGCGATCTTCACCGCACTCCGGTTGTCCAGCGGGCGTGCCTTGCCAGAGCCACCTGGTTGGCCAGCTGGCCAGCTCCTCCACCTCCTCGCTCACTTTCCCATCCTCGCCCTGGAGCCCATCTCTTGTAGCACCCCCCCCCTTGATCCCCATCCCCAGCGGCGTGGCCTGAGCCTGACCGATTCACCCTCATATATGGGGATGTAGGTCGTTCCCTTCGAATTTCGAGGAGTGTATCCCCAACTGGGGTGGTAATTTGGCGGGGGCCTCGAAGGGGATGGGGATGGGGATGGGGATTGGTCAAACGATACCGACCCATGGAACACATCCCCCCTGACGCTGCGTCGGACAGGACGGGCGGCGCGCCTGCACCCAGCTGACGGTGCAGCTGGGCCACGCCTCGCCCGGGCAGCAGTCCTGCGCGCCCGCCGCGGCTCGACGGCGCCGAGGGCTCCCAGACCCCCCGGGAAATTCCGAAGGCCTCCTCGGAGACCTACCCCGAGACGAAGCCAGGACGAGGATCGGCGGTGGACAAACCTCCCCTTCATAAACCACCCTTTCGTGAAAACGGCCTGGGACCGGAACCGATTGACCTGAACCCGCAAAAATGACGGCCGCGACGCCCTCTCGCGAACCGGAAACCGCCAATTTACTAATCGACGTGTCAGGGTAGGAGGTCTATCAACCTTCGAAAATCGAGAATCTTTGAGATCCGGCGGTTATGGAGGATGCCTCGGGGCGCCGCAGCCCTCTCAGAGCGTTCCCAAACGCTCTGGAACGGATTTGCCCTCGGCCCAGGCTCCGCCCGACGAAGGCCTCTTCGGAGACCTCCGCTTCCGAGGGCCTCCTCGGAGACCGCCCCTGGAGGCCTCCGCAGCGGGGCTCGAGCTGAACAATGCTTCCCGTTTTCGTGCTGTTTTCGATGTTCCTTCGTTCTGTCTTCGTCCCGCCCTTGCTGCGAAACGAAATCAAAACGAAAACGGTCCACAAGATCGCATAAACAGCGTTTAGCTCGAGCCCTGGGCTTCAGGAGATCTCGGGGGCTTCTGCAGGACTCCTTGGAGACCTCCCCGAGACCTCCGCGGGCCCTGGAGAGTGCTCTGAAGGACTCGGGGGCCTCCTTGGAAATCCTCGGGTCATCTTGGGCCAGCGGCACTTCTAGCACTTCTAGCGGCACTTCTAGGCCAGCGGCCTCCTCCGCAGGCCCCCTCTGCAGAGATCGTCGGGGGTCGTCGTTGCCGTCATCGCCAGCGCCGTCGACCTTCGCTCGCGCGATCGTGTCGCGGTCGTCGCCGCCGCCGTCGTCGTTATCGTCGCCGCCGTCGTCGGCACAGGGAGGGAGGCGGGAGGAGGGAGGAGGGAGGAGGGGGGAGAGGGGACGAGGGAGGGAGAGAGAGAGGGGTGAAGGGAGGGAGGGAAGGAGGACGGGATTGAGGAAGAGAGGGGGAAGGGACGAGGGGGGAGGGAGGAGGGAGGAGGGGGGAGAGGGGACGAGGGAGGGAGAGAGGGAGGGAGAGAGGGAGGGAGGGAGGGAGGGAGGAAGGGAGGAAGGGATGGAGGAAGAGAGGGGAAAGGAAGGGCGGGGGGAGGGGGGGGAGGGGAGGAAGGCCTCCTGAGGCGTCTGAGAGCCCGCGGAGGCCAAAAGAAGAAACGACCAGCAAATCATTCCCTCCTCGATCCTTGAGCCTGCAGGATGGCTTCCTCCTGGCTCCTCCTTCTCCTCCTCCTCCTCCTCCCCCATGCTCCACCTCATGACTCCTCCACCTGCTCGTCCAGCAGATCCTCCTACTCCAGAAGTTGGAGACGGATCCAGCCGTTGCCACGAAGAGCCTCCCAAGCGACCCATGAACGAACAGCGTCAAGAAGATGTCACCTTGGCGATCCCAAAACGGTGCGGTGGCAAACCGTGCAACGCCTCAAGCGGTGTGCGTTCAGAGCAGGAACGCAGCAGACCGTGCCACGACCTCGAAATCCCAAAAGAACTCACCGCACGGTCCGTTACCGCACGATTTGTGGATATTGGAGGCCCTAATCGCCCGAGTGGTCCTCGGAGATCGACCCAAGTCCCGAAACCGTGCGATAACCCCGAATCCCAACTGACTCAACACACGGTGTGGTCACCACACCTGTTTGGGGGCCCCCGACTCGCTCCTCCTTCCCAGCCCAAGGCCCCCCCCCCCCCCGAGAGGAGTCCTGGGCTTGTGCCGGCATCACCACCCAGTAGGGCGAGGCCATCACCGCGGGGCCCAACGGATGCCTGCCAGCGCCCCCCCTGTCCATCAGGGTTGGGGAAAGGATGGGTCGGGCGTGGACTTATCCGGGTCGGCGCAAACCCAACAAAACCAATGTAGAAAAACCGCGTTACAGTTTGGAAGCTTCCCAAACCCGGCTCAGCCAATATGTAAGGCCACCTCCAAGGACGCGAGCAACTCCCAAACCCAGCTCTGCCAAAAACTGGTTTTGCGGGATCCTGCAAGGCCTGGCGCCCTGGCTGAGCCTTGTTTACGCTGAGCCCTAATACCTGCAGGCTGAAGGGGGAGGGGCCCAGACATCCAGCGTCTCGAACAAAGGGAATCGAGGCGCCACATGTTGCATCATTCTGGGATGGGCGGCGATAAGTGGGGAGGCAGCGAGGGCTGCCGTAAAGGGGCCCGTTGGGTCCCCTAAAGGGGCCCTTTAGGGCCCCAAAGATGGCCTCTAGGGCTCTAGGGCCCGAAAAGGGCACCTGTCTTTGTTCCCACCCCCATTGAACGCTCCAATTAGTTCGCGCCCAGCTGGGGTTTTGGAAAGCAGTTCCGTGCCACACGGCCGGTGAAAAACAGCAAACAGCATGAGAGAAGCTCTGCCCAGGAGAGGCGGGGTCGAGAAACCCAGGGGTTCATATATGTCGGCGGTGCCCCGTGGCACGACCCCCCCCCAGTACTACCGAGGTGTTTCGTGCAGGCCGCACTGTGTGCCGCCGACGCCTCAAAACCCCCTCCCCTGTCCCTTTACCGGGGGGTGTCGTGCAGGCCGCACTGGGGGGGGGGCTTCGACCTGGACCCCCCCCCCTGTGGGAGTGGGGGGGTGGGAATGCAGGGTGGGAGTGGGGCAGGGTTGCGGGTGGGGCGGGGGGTTCTCTGTGGAGGTGTGGCGTCTTGGGACACCCTGGGGCCCTGGGGGTCCAATCGAGCCAGTCGCGCATACCGGGGGGGGGTCGTGCATAATTACCGGGGGGGGGGCTTCGCGCTTACTGGGGGGTTTCGTGCCAGCCACCGGGGGGGTGTCGTACTTGCCGGATGGTTTCGTGCCGGCTCGCACCGGCGGTGCCGCCCGCTCGAACCCCCCCCGGACGGAGTTTACTAGGAGGGGAGGGTTCACTCCGCACCCGGCACCGCCGACATAAATCTGCGCAAAACATCTAGCCGGTGGGCGTCTGGGAGAGGTATGAGGAGGAGGAGGAGGAGGAGGAAGAGGAGGAGGAGGAGGAAGAGGAGGAGGAGGAGGAGAAGGAGGAGGAGGAGGAGGAAGAGGAGGAGGGAGAGGAGGAGGAGGAGGGGGAACAGGAGGAGGGGGAGGAGGAGGGAGAGGAGGAGGAGGAGGAGGAGGAGGAAGTGGAGGAGGAGGAGGAGGAGAGGAGAGGAGAAGAAGAAGAAGAAAAAGAAAAAGAAGAAGAAGAGAAGGAAAAGAAGAAGAGCAAACGCCGAAACGGCGGTCCTGCCACGTGGCGACAGAGGGGGGCCGCAGGCCGCGGCCGCCCCGCTCAGGTCCTCCTCGCGCAGCGTCGGCAGCTCGCCGAAGTAGACGAACTGGTGCACGTAGAACCCGTGCCGCATCTGCGGCTCTCTGACCACGCTGAATGCCATCCCGCGGCTCCAGATTATGTGAATCAACTCAACGCGGTCTCCATCGTATTTGACTGCACCACTCCGTGTACGTAGCCTGGATCGCCGCACTTCACCCGCAACCGGCTGGGTGGCTCCTCCAATCTGTTTCGCCTGGAAACACCATTTGCGCCACCAGCCGTGTTGACCTCCATGCACTGACCACTTCCAGTTGCATGCTTCGCGGCGGGCCTGCACCACGCGCTGTTTACCTCTTGGGTGCACCAGGGGGCAGACTCCAGCAAATACATAGGCGACTGAGCCCAGCCCCACGCGCTGTTTACCTCTGTGGGTGCACCTGGGGGCTGGGGCTTACGTTCTAGCGCTGTCATCAGCAGCGCCATGACGCCCAGGAGCACGATGACCCACATCTGCTCTCCATCGGCGAAGCTGAGCGCCATCCCGCAGCGCCAGATTCCTCGGAATCAACTCAGCCACTGGTCTCCGTAGTACATTGATGGCCGCCCTCACGAACTCTCGAAGATTGGCAGGACGGCGCCGACCTCGTAGTAGCCTCCACCACAACTCCGTGAACGTAATCCAGGTCGCCGCGCTTCCTCCGCAAACGGCGGGGTGGCTCTTCCAGTTTATTTCGCCTGGAAACACCACTTGTGCCCCCCGCCGCGTCGGTCTCCATGCTTTGACCTCCGCTTCCATTAACTGCCAATGACGATGGTGATGTACACCTGCTCGCACGTGCCCCCAGCCCAGAGGAATGCGCATCTCTGGCCAGCTGGGGATGTGTGTCAGTAACCAGCGCAGCCGCTGTACTCTTGCCGAGGAATATGTTCTGCTCGTCGCGCTGTAGATCCTTATCACTCCCCTGCTTCTTGATCCGCTCGCGCAGCGCTGCCATCCTCGTCTCGAAGTCGCAAGGACCATCAGGTACCGCTCGCACCACTGAGGTCTTCTCCTTGATGGCCGCGCCCGCTCCCTTGGCCGCGGTACCTATCTGCACGGTTGCGTCGATGTACTCTGCGAGCTTGCGGCGAGGACCGACGCCGCGCCTCAGGTTGCACAGCGCCTCAGCTCACTTGGTCGCGGGGTAGGTGCACGCGGATCTCAGCTTGATATGCCTGCGCTGCTGCGCCCATGCACCATAGCCAAAACATGCGAAGACCGCCCTTCCAACTGCAGATGCGAGATCACCTCGTCGGCTCACTGCTACAAGCCTGCGGCCGCGAGGTTCCCGTGAGAAATCAACCAAGAAGGAGGGCGCCCCGCGGCAATCATTCATGGCATCTTGCTCGTCCTGGCCGCGGAGCAGCAAGCATGGAGTGCGCTGGGCGCCCAGTGGCGCGCCGACCCACTGGTGTCATCCTTGCGACCTGGTGCTTCGTACCTTCTTGTGCCCTTGGGGTCTCCCCCACCTCTGCGCCTCCTGCATGCACGAGGGGAGATTGCCTGCCACCTGCTTGGACAACTTGAGACACCTGTCCTCAACTTGCTGCATGCGTTCGGCAAAATCATATGTGATAGCCTCGTGCATCTTGGCGCCCTGCTTTGCGAAATCATCCGTCATCGCGCTGCCGTCCGTTAACCTCCTCGTGGCGCCATCCAGCTTCTCATAGTCTTCACCAGATTTGTGGGCGTTGGTGTGAATCACATTTTCCACGCGATACTGCCCAGGCATGCTCTTCGCGAAATGCAACGCGCCGCTGTGCATAGAGTTGACCGCCAATTGCCTCTTATCCGATGCGGTGGCAGCTTTCACCGCGCCCATGAAGTCAACATACGCCCAGCACCTTCGGCCAACCACTTGCCCAGTGCACGCGTAAGCCAAGTACTCCGCCATCGCCGAGGCCTGGGGCAGCGTCGGCGGCACTGGGGGCAAACAAACGCCTCAGTGGTACATCCGACTGAGGGGTCTAATATGGTAATTGCCCATCCAGCGCGCTGCAAAACCAGAAGCCCAGGCTTCGAGCATGAACCGCCGATGGCAATCTCAATGAACTCGGTGTCCTCAGGGACCGCATCCGCCACCAGGGCTTCAGGGGATGAGTCCACTTCTTGACCATGTGTGTCCACTATGCACGCCTGAATGCCTGTATTCATATTCGGAATGTCGGCGTCGGTGAACTTGAAGCAGCCGCCGAGTAGAGTCTTCTCATCAGGCGAGCCACGGATACTTTGCAGAAAATCCTCGCCCACAGCTGCCTCGCGCCGCGCATATTGGACTGGCGCCAGCGTGCAATCAGCCAGCCTATGCGCCAGCGTGTCCATCACCCCACACTCACACCTACCGTCAATTATGTAGCCCTCGCGTAGTGCTCGGAACCGCGTCCATACTCCATCGCATATACAGTTCATGATGCAGAGCTTATGGTGCTGATTGGATTTCCTCGATCTTGCTCTGGTAAAGGGGCGTGTAAGATCAAAGGGTACTCGAGCATAAAGGTCATCAAACCACTTTTGACCTACACGTAATGCATGCTGACGGCTCAGACCTTCCTCCAAAAGCCGCTGCAACATGACTGGGTTTAGCTGGTTCCATTATGTTTCAGCCACCTGTCACCAGAGAGTGCCTGCCAACCTGCACGACCAATGGATAGGGCTGCCCGCTGCAATGGACCGCATGTCATAAACAATTTCGCCACGATACCAGGAACGTTCACTGTAGCTTGCCACCAATCAAATAATTGCGCCGTCGTAGCCATGGCCTGAACAGGGAAGACTTGGGATAGCCATAACATTCTGCATCATTGCGCCGCTGGGGCAAAAGCTTCCCTGATCGCAGGATCTCCGTGCAATGCCATCTTCGCACCCGCTGAGACTCCACCATGATATGGCTTCTGGTACGTCTGGCATTGCTTCCTGAGGGCGTTGAGCTCACTATCGCTGACGCCTCTGACCTCTACTCCATATATCAAGCTTTCTGAGAAGGCCCACGCCGTCCGCCTCTTCCCCCGGGCGCGCCGCCGAGATGGGGGTAGACCACAACGGGCGCCACCTGTTGGCGCCCATTTCGGCATCGGTCGCGCTGGTCCTCCACATGTGGAGCCTGGCTGCCTCCAGATTTGGGTCGGGATCGACTGCCTTGTCGGCCTCGGCAGCTGAGGCCTTTGCCTGCGCCGAGTCACCAGTCGGCTCTGCCTCGTCGGAGGTCGCCTGCACGTGGGCGTCCATCCTCGCCTCCTGGGTGCACATGAAGTGTGGGAACGAGGTTACGAGGAGAAGCATAAGGGAGGTGACTATTGCGTACATCCACACAGTGGCAAACGCACTCGACTCGTCCAGGGAAATCTCGGAGCAGCCGTTCTCCAGCGCCAGCTGAGCCAAGGAAACATCACGGCTGGCCGCCATGACCACCAATCAACCGCAGGATGGCAGGCACGGCAGCCAGCGATAAGTACTGAACGCGGCCTGGACCAAAATGCATACTCCAGGCCTCATGAGAGCAGGAGGACGAACATGCGAGGCGGGTCTGATTTGAAGCTGCTCTGGGGGGGACGGTGTGGGAGCGGGGGGAGGGGGCCTGGGATGCGGCGCGGGTCTGGGCCGGGCTCCCACGACGGGGGACGGGGGCCTCAAATGGCTCGCCTGGGAGAGTTCGAACTCCCGTCCCCCCGTTGTGAGGGGCAACGTCAGGAGAACCCGCCCAAGGGAGGAAACATCGACCCGGAATTGGCGATGCATCGCCGACAAGTCGGCGACAGGCCCCGGATGGCGAATCCGCACGCTCCCGGGCGGGGTGGACCATCGGGCCCCTATCGGTGATCAGTGGGGCGATTGGGAGTCGAGGCGGCCCCCCTGAGCCTATCCCCCTTAACGTTGCTCCCGAAGGACGAACTTGGAGGAGCAGAAAGGAGTCAGGAAGGCGAGGGAAGGGTGGAGGAACAAACAACTCCATAAACATAAACTTTGCGAGCTCCGCGCGGTCCTCTTGGATCGGCGCTGGGACCCCGCCTCCCTGGCTCGCGGAGCGCGCCAGGGGCGGCGTCCGAGGCGCCCAGCGCCGTTCCAGGAAATCCGCGCGGAGCTCCAAAAGATTGTTTACAAACCTGACCAGTTTTCCGAGCCGCGCCCAGCCATGGCAAAGAGCCGACAAGGGGGGGGGGGCAGTGGAAGACAAAAACAATGCAAAACACGGAAGGGGACCTACCCCTCCCACGCCGTTTTTCTTGCAACATTCTCTGTGCGTGGCCGACGGAAAATCAAATTTGTGAAAGAGCTCAAGCGAGATCTACTCGAGTTTGCAGGGAAAGACGAGGACGACGACGAAGACGACGGAGACGACGACGGCAAGCGCGAGGACGGACGAGGGGGGACGACGACGACGACGACGACGACGACGACGACGACGACGACGCGACGACGACACCGACAACACCGACGACGACAAGGAAGGCGAGAGGATGAGTTCCCAACAACGACAGCGGCTGCGACCCAACGCGTGCCGGCCCCCACTGCCCCTGTGGGGACCGCCCCACATAGCCGATGCACCACCGCTGCAGGGGCGACGTCAGGACGGAGAAAAACAGACTCCTCCTCCTCCTCCTCCTCCTCCTCCTCCTCCTCCTCCCCCTCCTTTTCCTCATCTTTCTTTTATTCGCATCAGTACTCGCATTAGTAATCGTAGTATTCTTCGTCTTCTTCATAATATTATAAGTATGTTTCGTTTTATTCGTGTTGTTTGTAGCCTTCTTCTTGGTATGAGTATTACTGCTATTAGTGGGATCATTCTCCTTCTTCTTACCACTAGTATGATTCTTCTCCTCACAAATATGAATAATACGATTAATATGTTTATGTGTCCTCTTCCTCCTCCTCTTCCTCCTCCTCTTGCTGCTCCTCCTCCTCCTCTCCTCCTCCTCCTCCTCCTCCTCTTCGTCGTGCTCCTCCTCCTCCTCCTCCTCCTCCTTCTCCTCCTCCTCCTCCTCCTTCCTTTTCCCCTCCCCCCTCCCCCTCCCCTTCCTCCTCCTCCTCCTCCTCCTCCTCCTCCTCCTCTTCCTCCTCCTTCTCCTCCTCCTCCTCTTCCTCCGCCTCCTCCTTTTCCCTCCACCGCCGGCCCCATGTCCTTACGCTGTGGCAAGGTTAGCAGCTAATCGCTGTCGTTGTCGTCGTGGTCGTCGTCGTCCTTTTGAAATCGGCGACGCTGGCCGCACGGCCGAAAAAAATCAGACTCCGAATCATGCCGCACCACCGATGCATCGGCGATGAGGCGCGGTCTTCCGCGCCTTTGGCGGCGCATGCAAAGAGGGTTGGCGCGAGGGGGGTGGGTCTCGGAAGTGGCGCTTTGTAAAAAAGGCTCCCCTGATTTCCTGGAAGCCAGAAGCGTGTCTAAGGAGACGCCTGCTTTCTTGAAGCCCCACCCCGCCGATTTGGAAGGCCGTCCCCCTCGAGCCACCCCCTCGTTAGGGAACCGGGAAGCAATCAATACCCCCTTGCGGCATAAGACCCGAAACAGCTTCAATCATGGGCCAGGGATAGGAACATACACGGAGACACCGATAATTACCACACGATCGTACCATGCTATAGCATACCAGGGTCGTGTGCGTGCGTGTGTGCGTGTGTCAATGTGTATGGTTTGTATGGCCGTGTACAAAATAGTGGCTTGTGCATTCGCACGTGATGGTACACAACAAACATGCGCTCAACAGGACCGGCGACCGAAATAGTACGAGTACGAGGCCGACTAAAGCTACGTATATTGGATATACTACATACCAAGGAAACGACCTGTACGACCAGGACCGCGATTTCGACAGCCAACACAAAGACTCCTTCTAATACGCGAAGAAGAAACAACACGAACGCGGATGCGAATGCGATCGATGCTAAAACGATGGGAAGCCACAGGAGACCACGGAAAACCATTGGAGACCATGGGAGACCACGAAAAACCGAAGTGCCCGACCGCCACAAATTGCGGCGATCACCTGAACCTGGCTCTTAGGGGCAATGCCCGCCAATGTGTTCTGAGGCACGAGTTCGAGCGTCCACGCGTCCTTCGACGAAACCCAAATTTTCACTCCTGTGGATACTTCAGGGATCCGCAGCCTGGAGTGCAAGGCGCTCTTCGGGCACTTCCAGGCGCCCGCGAAAACTTCCGAAACTTTCCGGACGATTATTCTCGGAACGAAAAAGGCATCGAAACGGCTCAAGAGGGCTCAAAGAGGCCACTGAGACTGTCCAAGACGCCCCGAGTCGCCCGAGATCGCTCCAAGACGCCCAACATGGTCTCCAGACGCCCAGGGGTTTCACGAGACGCCCCACGAGGGCTCCAAGAGGCTCCCCAAGAGGGCCCCGAGAGACAGAATTCCCTGAATTCTAGATGTGGTTTGTTGAGGGTGTCATACTTCTCACATTTGGGGCGCCCGACGCTCCAAGACGGCCCCCGAGAATGCCCCAAGACAGCCCAAGAGGCCCCCTGGCCCAACAGGCCCCCGAAGCGGCCCAAGAGGACCCCGAGATGGCACGAGAAAGCCCCAAGAAGGGAACACGAAGCGGCATGTCGAGCACTCCTCCCCAAGATACCCCCCGAGACCGCCAGCGGGCCCGCGAGGCGCCAGCAGCCCCGTGTGGCCCAAGTCCAACCCGAAGAAGCCTTCAATAGGCCGCCGAGAAGCCCCCCAGACACCTCAAAATCGCCCCCAAGAGGGCCCCGAAAAAAAAACCCCTAGAAATCCACACAGGCATGCAATAATCCTCTGAACTACAAGCACGGTGGCGGGATGGGCCAGAGGCCGCAAGGCCCGCGGCCCCCTGCCAGCTTGCCAAAGGCGCGCGCGGCGTGCCAGATGTCTGGGAGACGCGGGTTCTTTTGAGCGGAAGTGTCCGCGGGGCTTCGGCCCAGTCCGCTGGCCACCCGAAGAACACCCAAAAATGTCCCTCCAACCCCCGCGGCCCAGGTCGAGGCAGACGCGGGCCCAGCCCCCCTCGCCCACACGGGGCACTGGACGCAACTCCAGCGCTGGGCGCGTCGAGCCCTCCGCTTCGAAGAAGTCCCCGCGCCCCTGGACGACGAATGCGGTCATCGCCGCAAGCGGCCCACCTCCGGCACCCCGCCGGCCGCCCTCTGCGCCCGGCCCGCCGCGGGCCAGCGTTCCCAGACCCCCGTCGGCGACCCGCCGCGGGATTGCGCCCTGGGCGCGGCCGGCGCGCCTGGCAACGCCAGGCGGCAGGCGTCTGGGGGTCGCCCTTGTCGGTAGCACTCAACAGAACCACCGAAGTCTGAACACACGAAGTTCCAAACCGAATATGAAATTGAATGGATTGTGATCGATAAGATCCGCTCGTAGTTAATATCAGCTCAGGGGCCCCTACGAAACAGTTTGAGTCAAAACAGGCAGCGGGCGCGCGCACACCTACACGCAAGTATGTACCGCAAGCAAGCAAGCAACACACACACACACGTGCATGCTAGCAATCATTACATCATGCATAGCTACTACATTGGAACAGAATCTGTGCCATTGACACAGGGGAAAGAAAAGAGGCTTTTAAGCCCCGATTCCTCAGTATACCACATCACACACGCGCTGCCATACCTAAATCAACTCAAAAAAAAAATCCGAAAACCTGCACCGTTTCAACTACAGAGTCGAGAGATGTGCCCTGGTCTCCTGAATATCGTAGGTCCCACATACGATGACCATCACCACGCCGTTCATGAACCGTTCGAGCCCGTCGATGGTGAACCCGCCGTGAACTCGTCCGTCGTGGTCACCGTAGGCTCGTGAATCGACTGTATCACCTGAAACCTCGGCGTGGCTAGATCTCGTCGATACGTACACTGTGACTGAGTGTTCGCCGATCTCATCCGTTTGGGCTCCGGAACGTCTCGAGCCCTCAGCGTCATCTGCCGTAGCTCGTTCTTCGTGTTATTCAGCTGCCGCTCCAACTTGTCGTTCGAACCGTTCAGCGTCGTCAACCTTTTGTAGCACAGTCTAAGCTCCTCGTTGGCGTCCTGCAGTAGCTTCTCCGTCTTCGTCAGCTTCTCTTCGTATGCCGCCAAACTCTTGCCGCGCTGCTCGAAATCCGTCATCAGCTTCTCCATGTCTGGCTGCATGTCGACTATCTGCTTGGCTCTTTCTTCGATCTTACTCCGTTGCCCTTCGTTCTTCTCCTTCAAGCGCTCGATCTCATCGGCTTGCTCACTCATCTCCGTCTTCATCCGTATGTACTCGGCGTTGTCGTCTCCGCATGATGCTGGCGTGTCTCTCAAACAGCGTTTCATCTCCTCGTTCTTTGTTTTCCAGACTCGCTCATCCGCCCGTTTGATGTAGCACGTCACACACAAACAACAGCCGCAAACCATCACCATCAAAACCAGCAACATCGTGAGCACGGTCACGTAGATCCACTGCGTCTCGTTGATGTCCAGGCTTGGGCAGGTCTCCTCCGCTTTTGTCGTCGTAGCCGCCGTTATCGCCACCAGCGCCGCGAGCCTCTGTGCTGTCCTGGTACCTGCCCTCGTCGCTTTGACCATCTCTCGCGCTGGCACTTCATCTGGTGTCTGGCCCACCGCATTCGCCTCGTCGAAGTCGGCCGCCGCGTCGTTTAGCTCCTGCTCGTTCTTGTTACGCTCTTGCTGGCTGACCTTCTTGCCTGCAGTGAACGTTGCGTCGTACTTCAGCGCGTGTGTCATTCTCCGCAGCTTCTCCACGAACTGCTGCCGTACCTGCAACTTAGTCAGCCCGTCCGCCATCTGCTGATGTGTATTCGTCCATCTCCACACTCCGCCGAACTCCTTCATCTTCTCGTTCACTTGCATGATCTCGATGCCCGTCCTGCGCTCCGTCAGGCCACCGGCTGGCGCCTGAGAATTTGCTGCGTCGTAGAGCGCCTTGCAGTCCGTGATACACGGGCTTCGCCCTAGCACCTGCAGCATGTCCGGCCCCGTCAGCTGCATGTTGGGGTAGAGCATTGTGGTCAGCATCGTCTTCGCAAACTCCAGAGCGTCCACCGCGTTGGCCGCCGCCTGAGCCTCCCCGGCCAGAGAACTCCTGCAAATGCGAACCAATTTCTTGCTCGTCCAATCGATGATAACCAAAAACGTGGCCTGGCCGTCGTCGATCCTGTCGTCCTCGATCGCGAAGATCATGTAGCCTCCTTGCGACTCGCCGTTAAGTCTTGTTGCCCATGAAGCGCCCCAATACACTCCAAGTCGTAGCTGCTCCCACTTGGACACGTAACGAATACGGATGCCCACGTCGCCACTCGCCTTCAGGAACCGCAATGACTTGTTGGCCTCCAGCAAACTTCCAACCGTAGCTTTGCTCACGTCACCTTGGGCAAAAGAAACTGTCGCCGCCGCCTGCACCATACACTGAGATGCCGGCCACTGCATAGCTCCATTAAGTCCTCGTAGCTGGCTGATCTCCTTCGGCGTGCACACATCGTCCGGGTGCTGGCGGCGTACCTTCTCGATGCTAATCGGCTTCACCTTGTGGATGTACTGCTCGGCCTTGACCTCTATCTCGTTCCTTGACTGCGACTGCGTGGTCTCCATACCACAGAAAACGATACCGTTCTGAAACTCCCACTTGCCGAACTTAAAGCGCCTGCTGAGAGTCTGCACCCTGTCTAGGAACGTGCCCTCGTAGGCCTGCTTGTCGGTCAGGTCGGCCTCGCACTCCAAGTTCTCGCCGCCACCGATGAAGTCGTCCACGTGTAAACCCAAAATACCGTCCAGTACGTAGCTCTGGCCGTCGTCTGCGCTCCACACCAGAAAGGGGTCGTCACCGTCGGCCGCAATGCGGTACGACAGAAAACAGCACCGATCCAGCTGGTGTTGAAGAAATCCGATGTCGATCATGGCCTCCGTGATCGTCTGATTCCACTGCCTGGGAGCGCGAACATCTCCGAAAGCTGGCTTGAGCATCTGCAATATCTCGTCGTCCTTTAGGCCCATCATCTTCGCCAACCTCCTTCGGATGTCCTTCGTCGGTCTGCTGAAAATGCGCACTCCCTGCTCACGAATGTCTTTGGCCTGGAGGAATGCGCTCTTCACGTCAGCTGCCACCATCTTCCACGACTGCTGGCACAAGATGAGCAGGATGAGGTACCTCGCGAGCCTCGTCAGAGTAGGGCTTGCCTTCTCCACGTTAGTGCTCGTCACCTCCTCCAAGTGAAATCCCTGAAGAATCACTCGCGCATTTGCCTCTCGAACTCCGTCCTTCATCTTCCACTTCAGCAGAAACCTCATCGGACACACTTCGCCAGCTCCCGCCGTCGCCTCGTTCACCGCCTGCCACGCCTGGTTCTCGATCCAGGGTAGCAATGCCTTGGTCTTGGCCTCGTCGAACTGCACCTTCTCGTCTGGCGTGAGCCTGGCCTCCACCACCGCGTCGCGCTTCGCCGCGTTCGTGAGGTAGATCATCTCCTCGTCCTCGTACAGCAGTAGCAGCTCGTCGTCGCCTGTGTCCGTCTTGATGTTCTCCGTCTCCATCGGTGTTATCCTTGGTCTCTTAGCCAACGGTTTGAGCCCGTCGAGCCGTCTTGCCGCATTAATGCTCTCCAGTAACTCGTCCCTGTCATCCACCTTCCGCTTCTCCACTATGGCCTTCGGTTTAGCGTCCTCTTCTTTCTCTTGGCTTGAAGCCTCGAGATGAGGTTCTCGCCCGCCATCGGCTTCCGGTAGATCGGTTTCGGGTCGAGACTCGGCCGCCGCTGACTGCGGCTGCTCCTCCTTCACCTCGCGCTCGGCTGGCTCGGCTTCTTCGCTGCTCCTCGTCCTTTCGTCACGATGAGCATGCTCCTCGACTGGCTCCTCCACCTTGCCATCAGTGTCCACGCCTGCAGCGTCCATGTCCATGTCCTCGGGCCGTCCGTCGTCTACGTGGTCTTCTGGGTCCCCGAGCGCGTCGCCAACGCAATCCTTGTACTTGATGGAGCCGGTCGTGCTCTTCAGCTTCTTGAGCAATCTCTCCGCCGTCGACAAGGGTAGGCCGAAATCATCATCTGCCTCCTCGCGTTGTCGTCGCTCCTCTGGTAGCTCTGGCCTCAGCAACTCGTGCGTCGTCCTGGGCAGCGTGTTGTTATGCACGCACCAGATGACCGACTGCCTCAGCTTGTCGGGGTCGTCCGTGTACTCGACCTGCGTCACCATCGCCGGTCCCTTCCAATAACTCTTGATCAAGTCGCTCTCGCCCTTGTCGCGCCTCCAGAAGTAGACGTACTCGCCGATCTGGAACTCCTTCGCTAAGGGTCTGTTGCGAGCCGCCAAAGCCTCCCGCACTGCCCTCGACATATTCGCCGCGAAGTAGGCCTTGGCCGCGTCTCGCCTGCGACCCAGGTTCTGGTAGAATCCCTCGTCGTGCTCTCCAAGATCGCCCATCGTCGTCGGCTCGTCCGCCATGTTGCCCAGGTCTCTGGGCTGCCGTCCAAGCGCACGCTGCGCTGGAGTAAACCCTCGAACGTTGCGTAGCCGATTCCTCATGTCGCACGTCACTCGCACCGTAACCTTCAGGCTGTCGTCGGGTCGGTCCTCGTGATACTTCGCGATCTGCTCTCGTCGTACTTGGTGATTCCTTTCAAGGATCCCGAGTCGATGATGAGCGTCTCTCGGTATGAGCTGCAATTTCATCTGCCGCGTATCGCACCACTCCGAAAACTCCTCACTCACATGCGCACCACTTTGATCAGCCCGAATACGCACTGGCACACCAGCCCAATTGATCCAGTTTTTCTCGATCGCCTTTAGCTCGGTCTTCGCTTTTTCGTCTGGCACCACCGTGTCGACCTCGTATCGCGAGCTCTCGTCCATAATCGTAAAAATCAGCTTGTGCTTGTCGTTCCACTTCACGTGAAAAGTGTCTATGTCGATCGTGTCGTTGAAACCTCTATCTTTTGGAATCCTGGCGATCCGTACTGGTTTAGGCCTCTGCCGTTTCAAGCATATCTCACAAATATAAATCCGCGCGCAGCTTACCAAACGATCATCCGCGTTCATCTCCTTGAGTGCTGCCGCCAACGCTTCACTCGATGGGTGACCCATCTGCACGTGCACCTTCTCAACCCACTTGACCTCGTCGAGCGTGAACTTCTCAAGTAAATTCTTCCAAACTTCTTTGTACTCGATCTTGTCAAACTCCTCTTGCGTCATCTCCTCTACGGCGTAGCTTGACTCGTTCTGCGGGTCGTCCACGATGCAGATTGCCGCCTGAAACGCCATACTCCTCGGGTAGTTCTCCACTCCGCGCATGTTGTGAGCTCCTTCCAGCATAACGTGTTTCTCCATACAGCTGCAACGCCTCCAAAGTCCCTCGTGCATCTTGTACTTGGTCGTCCGCACGTTCGTGGGCTTCTTGATCGGTCCGATCCTGCGCCCGTCGCGGTCCAGCGCCTTCAGCCCGTACGCGCTCTGGTCCACGAACGTGTCGTATCCTTCCATGTCCTGCCAGACGTCCTCGCTCCACGACGCCGCGTATCTGGGATGCTCCAAATGCGCGTTCCTCTCGTTCTTCTGCTGCTCGTCGTAGATGTCCCGGCTGAACTTCAGAAACTCTCTCTTCTGTTTCTCTCGCTCTCGTCTGCGCTGCTGCCGATATCTGTTGTCCTTGCTCGCGTCGTTCAGCGTGTTGATCGAAGACCACAGCGTACATGGCGGGGAAATCCAAACTTCCTCTGGCCTCTCACGTCGTAGTCTTTCAAAGAACGCTTCGCGATGTGACTTCCTCGTAAAATCCCAGCCAGTGTCCAACGTATACTTGTCCGTCTTGAAGTCGCCATGCTGCTCGACATAATGTGAAATACGTCCCTCATTGACAAATATCTCCCAAAACTTGCGTTTAACTTTAGGTTTCTCGTCGAGCGTCCTGTTAACCTTCGTAAACCAGTCCTTCAGCTGCTCGGCGTCGAAGTTCGTCGTCTCCGCGTCCTCCTTCTCCTCGCCATGCGTGCTGGTCACGTAGAAGTCCATCTCCTCTTCGCTCTTGACCTCGTGATCTCCGTCCGTGTCGGCGTCCGTCGAGCTAGACTCCTCTTTGATCTCCAGCGCGTCTTCCGGGAAACTCAAAAGGTCCAGGATCATGTGGCCTTTCTCGTTTGTCTCGATGTCGCTCCATGTCTGGGGTACTTCGTCCAGGTACATCGCCTTCTTGTTGCGGTAGTCCACCACGATGCCCCATTCTTCGAGACACGGCCGAGCCACCAAAAGAGAAACTTTGCCCGGCACCAGGTAGACCGTGATCTCGCGCTTCGTCTTGCGAACCCAGACTGGGAACGTAACCATCTGCTTTGCCGTCGCCGTAGCGTCGTTGCCGAACCGGAATGTCTTCTGGCACCGCTCCGTCGTGATCTGGTCGGCCATGCCCATGTCCGTCAGCTTCTTGCGCCACTTCGGCCATTCGTCGAGTCCCATGACTGGCTTCGTAGCTCCACTGTCGCCAACTCCTTTGCCCGTAGCCAAATTCACTTCTTCGAGTTGTAATCCGTGCGCCGTCTCCATGCTTGGAGCGATCTCCGTGAACTTATTGTCCGTGCCGATCTCGTACAGCATCTTCGCGCCCTCGTCGTGCTTGGTGGGTGCTCCATCTCGTCGCCGCTTGAACCTTGGTCCGTGTTGCTGCGTGGATCCCGTCTGCGTCGTCTTCGGGCTGCCGTCGAAATGCTTGCCGCCCTTGCCACCGCCGAAGGGTGCTCGTCCACCGTATCGTCCTTTCTGCTTGCCCTTCTGCGCACCTCTCGCTTTGCCACTGCTGCTGCGTCCTCTTCCTTTTGGCGGCCTGGCATTTCCAGCTCTTGGGGGGGGTAGTCCACGCTTCTCGTCGATCAGCGCCACCACGGGGTAGAACCCTCGGGACTTCGCCAATTCGTTCATCTTAGCTCGCGCCTCCGCATACGCTGCGTAGGCCTCCTCGGTAGCCTCGTAGGCGTTCTCGAGATCCTCCGGCACTTCCTCGTCTTCCTCGTACCACTCGTCATCTTCTTGGTATTCCTCGTGCGGGTCGTACTCGTCCTCATAGTAAGCCTCATCATCTTCTTCATAGTAGTCTTCCATTCAGTAGCCTTCCTCTCGACTGACTCGTCCGTGATAAGTACTCCTCACGCGATCGATGTCCTTCTTGTGCGCCACGCTATCGCCTCCGAACATCGTCTTCAGACTCTCCGTGACCACCTGCACCGTCAACCTGTTGTTGCACAGCGCCTTGAGGTTTGGTACTTGCCACTGGGGAATCGCCGCCCGCGTCATCATATGCCATCCTGCCAGTAGATCTGGCAGCTCAAGTCCAGTTTCGCGCAGCTTCGTCAGCTCCTTGCCGTGCCTGAGCACGTACGCGTTGAGCGTCTCCTTCGGCTGCCGCGCGAACTCTCCGAAGAATCCGTCGCATCTCCCTGGCAACTCAACCTCCTGAGTGTACCTGTACAGCACGTCCAACTTCTCGAAAATCTCGTCGAATGCCTCTGCGGTGCCCATCCTCTCGAAACTTATCTCGTCGCAGGCGTCCCACGCGTCGCCCTGCAGGCTCTGTGGGAGCAGGTGGGCGCCCTCACTCACCACTGGCGCGCCTCGGCGCGCACACAACCTCTGGAACACCGTCGCTCTCCGTCGAAAGTTCCTGTACGTCGCGTGGCTGAGGTCCGTCGCATCCGGGCAGCACTTCGCCAAGCCCGCGTCCATCTGTGGTGGCCGATCACCCTGTCGTCCTCGACCACCTCCGAGGAGCTCGCTCTCGTCGTCTGGTACTTCCTGCTCCTCGGCTCCACGACGTTCCTCCTGCTGGCCTCGTCCTCGTCCAGCGTCGCCACCGCCACGCCCTTCACCTTGTCCGCGTCCCGGTCCTGGTTGACCGTTGGGCCGCATCTCTCGACTCTGTTGGGAGAGAATCAAGAGCGGACTTTATCGGTCGGGCCGTGGACCTGGAGCCGTTGGCTCCGCTACCAATGTCGGTAGCACTCAACAGAACCACCGAAGTCTGAACACACGAAGTTCCAAACCGAATATGAAATTGAATGGATTGTGATCGATAAGATCCGCTCGTAGTTAATATCAGCTCAGGGGCCCCTACGAAACAGTTTGAGTCAAAACAGGCAGCGGGCGCGCGCACACCTACACGCAAGTATGTACCGCAAGCAAGCAAGCAACACACACACACGTGCATGCTAGCAATCATTACATCATGCATAGCTACTACATTGGAACAGAATCTGTGCCATTGACAGCCCTCCCCGGCGCGCTCGCCAAGCAAGGTCGCCGCGGGGGGGCGCGCTCGGCGCCGCGCTCCGGCGGCGCACAGGAGCAGGCTGGCACGCCGGGTCCGCGAAAGGCGGCAGGGCCGCCCGCGCGGCAGCGCAAGGCCTGGAGGCCTTGCCCCGCCACGTGACCTGGTGGCCCACATCGAACACCAAAGCGCCCTCGAGGGGGCACGCCCGCGCGCGGCCGCTCCAGGCGCGGCGCGCGACGTTGAGGCCTTCGTGTATGTTCTCCTTGCACCAGAATTCGAACGCGTTGGCGATCGCGAAATGGGGGGCGTCGCTGCTGCCTCGCGGCGGCCCGAAATGCGGCGCGCCACGCGCGCGGTGGCCCGCGTCCGCGACCGCGCCGAACACGGCAGACGCGGCGAGCAAATCCGGTTCGTAGGACGCCCCGGCTTGCCCGCCGCGCTGCCCACGACGACAAGCGGCGGCCCCCTCGACCGCCAGAAGGCCTCCTGACGAGCGGCGCCGCCCTCGACCATCCAGCCGTCGAGGGACTCAACAACGAGCCTCCCGCAATCGCGCACGGCCACAAACTTGACGACGTCGCTTCTTTCCACCCGCATCGCCAACAGGCCCGCGTAGGCGGCCTCGGCGTCGGCGCGGATGGATCCCGGAAGCCGCGCGAGGACCGCCGCGCCTCTACTCGAGCGCGAGCGCGAATTGGCTCCATTCGGGGAGGTGCCGAAGCCACGCCTCCCGCTTGGCCAGAAATGCGGACGCCTCGGTGGCCTGGGCGTCGGGCTGGAAGCACCACGTGAGGATGATGGTCCGCGGCCACTTCGGCCCCTCCACAGCACCGGCCGCCGGGGGACGAGAGGTGAAGTCTGCCGCGGCGCCTGCGGCGGCCGCCATGACCGTCCGGACCGCGGGGAGGGGCAACGAAGATCAGACCCTCGCGCGGCCGTTGCTGAAAAACTCAAGCATCGGCCTGCGCCAGCCGCGTCCGAACCAAAGCGGCTGCGGAACAGATAGGAAATCCTCCGCCCAAAGATATCGTGCAACCGCCGGGCCAAGATCCGTCGATTCAACGCCAGGAAACGCGAGCGCGGTTACCTTCGCGTTCTAACGCCGCCCTCCGGCGGATACGAAACGGACAATCGTTTTTCGCCGAATTCCATCCCAGACCTCCTCACATGCGCCACCCAGCGGCGATCCGTTCCAAACTACGGAGAGGGGAGGAAGGATGGAAGGAGGGGGGGAGGGAGAGAAGGAGGGAGGAAGGAGAGAGGGAGGGAGGGAGGGAGAGAGGACAAGAAAATCGGGATTCGATACCGATCCCACCAGCCCTCTGGGCGCAGGTGGTCTTGAGCGTTTCCTTTTCCAACCTCCTGCCTTTCCCTGCTCGGGGGGTTTACCTCCCCCCCCCCTCCCCGCGTCTCGACGGGCTCCCCCGCGAGGTGGCACAGGGCCCCTTTTGGTCCTAGATGGCACCAAGGGTGCTTAAGAGAACGCAAGATGGCCTCCAAGATGGTCGAAGATAGCGTTAGATGGGTCAATATAGCCTCCGACGCACGTCCAAGAGGACCAAGACGGCCCCAAGACGGTTTCAAGCGCCCTCCGAGGCCTCAAAGGACCCCCCAAGAGGCCAAAATCAATCAAACACTTAAAAAGGAAATCTACGTTTTTTGTTTTCTCGTTCTTCTTTGCCCCCGATGGGCTCTCGAGGCCTCAAGATGGCCCCAAGACGGCCCAAGATAGTCCAAGGAGGGGCCCAAGAAGGCCCCAAGAGCGCTCGATAGCGCTCCAAGAGCGGGCCAAGAAAACCCCACGATGGCATCGTTGAGCTTCCGATGGGGGGGGAGGGGGGGGGGGGGGAATTGAGGGCCCCCGCTTGTTGTTTTAAACTTTGGGCCCAAAACGGACCCAACAGGCCCCTCTGGCATCCCAAGAGAACCCCAAGAAGGCCCCCGGATCCCCCCAAAGAGCTCCAAGAGGGCCACAAAACGCCCCAAAAGAGGCCCAAGAGGGCTCCAAAAAGGCCCTACGAGGACCTCAAGAGAGCCCCAAGAAAGAGCTCCAGGAAGGCCCCAAAAGGGCCCCAAGAAAACCCCAAGAGAGCCCCAAGATGGCCCCAAGTTTCGAAACGCACGCGAGTAATATACAAATCAGTGCAACAGCCATTACGGATCATCGAAACACCCCTCACCCCTCATCGAAACACCATCGTAGCTTGCACGGGCTTCCATCTCCAACTTCAATGCGGGAAGCTATGTGTGTTCCTTGTTTTCCCGAAGACGGCTGCGCGACAGCATGCGGCCTGCCGCCCCTGATTCACCGACTCCCCTGCTGATCGTTTCTGGATGGGCTGGCGGGGGTACTTTTTGGTCAGCATCCGCAGGCGAGAACGCCAGCGGCAAGTAAGGTCCAAGCGGGCCGCGCGGGGGCCTGATTACCGAGCGCGGAGCAGAGCTGGACCTACCGCCGGGGGAAGCCTCGGCGCCGGGGCCGCAAGAGGTGCCGGGGGCGGGGGCCGCGAGCTGCCGGGGCTGCCAGGGAGCTGCAGGCGCGCGACGACCAGGGAGCAGGGTCACCAGGTGCGCGAATAGAGCTGCAGCGATTTAACCAACCACATATGGGACGCAGCCAATATGGCGCGGCGCTCTGCCAGGGTGTGACCAGGGAGGTTACAAGTCGGCGCGCCGGGGGAATGCCATGGGCGCCCGACACGGTCCAAACTGGCGCACTGGGTGGCGCCACCAAAGTCGCACACCACAAACCCGGGTAGGAGAACTGATCCTGCGAGCGCCCGGCCACGGAAGGCGCCGGACACGGGCGAAGCGGCCAGGGGGACGATGGATGAAATCGACACCGTCAGCGCCTGAGCTACCGGACCAGGGGGGGCCACGCGCGCTCCCATGCTGGAACCGACGACTGAGGGCTGCCCGAACCATGGAGATCCACGCCTCAACGCCGGATCGAGGTAGCGAGAGGTGGCCGTGAGCGACGCCGCCAGGGGCCGCTGGCGAATCAACGCGGACGGCCGGCAGCTGGGAGCGCACAGGCTGCAACGCGTGCACTCGGGGGCCCCAAGCCCTGGGACAGGAACAGGGCCACGAGCGAGGCCGGTAGCCCAACCGCGGGGGAGAGCCGCTCCAGCACGGTGGGAACCAGGGGGCGCGGGGGCTGGAGCGCGCCGGCGCGGTGAAAACGCTACAGCAGGGCCGAGGGCCAGATGGGGCAGGTGGGCCGCGGCCCCAGCGGCAGTCCACGAGCAAGCACTATCAGCTGGCCGCTGCCAGAATCCCAAGGGCGGGGGGCAGCGGGAGCTGGGCAGAGAGCGCTACCCGGGAAGGGCTAACGGCCACTGCCCAGAGGGTCGGGGGACGTATTTTTTACGCCCAGGGCGTAAAAATAAATATGTTGGATTGGGGTCGTAAAACGGGCGGGCGTCCGGGAAACGGGGTGTAAAAGTATGTGCTGCACGATCTCGGAACATCCGCGGGCGAGGATAGATGGCCGGAAAAGATACACCCCCATCCCCCAACTTAAAGCCAGGAGGTTGGCACCTATATATATATATATATATATATGTAACATATATATATATATATATGTAAGCATATATAAGTATAAATATGTGTATACATATATGTATAATATATATAATACACAAATCCATATATGTACACAAATATGCGTATAAGTTCATGAATGTGTATATATATAATGTAGATATACGTATATATATATATATATATAGCACACGTTTTCACATGACAACCAACGCCGAACAACGCGGGAATGGCTACCCTTATAATTGGCCCTCTCGGCCCCCTGGCCCGATCGGCCCTCTGGCCCTCGGGCGCGCGCGCGCGAGGCTCGCCCTCGCAGGCGATCGGGGGGGGAGGGCGGAGGATCGGAAGGGGAGGGGAGGGGCGAATGGGGCGGGCGAGGGGGACGAGGAGGAGGGGGACGGAGGAGGGAGGAAGGGGAGGTGGAGGAGGATGGGGAGGAACAGCTCTCACACGAGCCACCGTTTTGAAAGAGCACGCCGAGCGCGGCGGAAACATGCGGAGGGCGAGGGAGGGAGGGGGTCAGGTGAGAAGGGAGGGGGGAGAGGAGGGAGGGGCAGGAAGGAGAGGAGGGAGGGGGGCGGAGAGGAGGAGAGGAGGGGAAACCTTGGGGGTAGGGGCCTTTTGTCGTTAGGGGTTCCGCGGCCTCGCCCTCGACCGCCGCCGCACGGGGGGGGGGCAGAAAAAAACAACGACTGCCCGCAGGCGGAGGGAGGGCGAGGGAGGAGGAGCAGACGGAGGAGGAGAAGGAAGAGAATGGGACATGCTTTCCTCTCACGAATGGAAAGTCCTCCACGGTGCTTCTGCACGTCTCGAAGGTCGGCGCGTCGTCAGCGCAGGCGTTCAACATCGGGGAGGTGGGGAGAGGGGCGAGGAATCAAGGTCTTACAAATGTTTTTTTGTTTTAGGGTCCAGACATGGCACTCCAAATACGATCGTGGGCGTCCCAGCACATGTACCACAGCTGCTGCGGCTGCAGTAAGCAAAGCTCCTGCGGTTGGGGTTGTTGCAGGAGGGAATGAGATTAGGATGTGGTTTAAGAATTTCGGAGATGTGTTATATGTTTTTGTTGCCTGGCCCGATGGGGGTGGATGGGCAGATTTGGGGAAGGGCGTGGTGGAAGAGGGGGCGAATGGAGAAAGAGGAGCCTGTCGGCTCCACGGGGCAGCAGGCCAGCTGCATGCACGACTACCCTCATCTCTCCCATGTCATCCCTATACTCCCCCTCCTCCACCGCACCACTCTGGGATTGGGGCGCGGGCTGGCATGCGATGCCGCGGCCGCTCGCGAGGGCGGCCGATCGGAACAACATGGAAAATCCAGATCCCGCGAGTTAAACGAGGCTGGAGTGGTCCTTCTGCTCCTCCCCCTCGTCCTCCTCCTCCTCTTCCTCCTCTTCCTCCTCCTCCTCCTCCGGAGCCTCTTGCTCCCTACCATCTCCGACGCCTCACGAGGGCGCGGGCTGGAATGCGATACCGCGGCCGCGAGGGCGGCCGACAGATACGCATGGAAAAACAGATCCCGCAAATGTAAACGAGGCTGGAGTGGTCCTCCTCGTCCTCCTCCTCTTCCTCCTCTTCCTCCTCCTGCTCCTCCTCCTCCTTCTCCTCCTCCTCCTCCTCCTCCTCCTCCTCCTCCTCCTCCCCCCCCTCCTGCTCCCTACCATCTCCGACGCCTCATGAGGGTGCGGACTGGAATGCGATACCGCGGCCACGAGGGCGGCCGAACGGATACGCATGGAAAAACAGATCCCGCAAATTTAAACGAGGCTGGAGCCTCCTCATCCTCCTTCTCCTCCTGCTCCTCCTCCTCCTCGTCCACAGCGTCTTGACGCACCGCATCACCTCCATATTATCCTCATCACCCTCGTCATCCTCAGTGGCCCAGGATATGAATTCAAGAAACAGCCGTTCCTCACCTGCATCGCAGTGCCCAGGACATGACGAAACATCATGTCACCTCTGGCGTTGCATCGCAGCGCCCAGGATATGACGAACCAGCCGTTCCTCACCTGCAGCGTAGTGCCCAGGATATGACGAAACAGCCGTTCACCTCTGGCGTCGCATCGCAGTGCCCAGGACATGACGAAACAGCCGTTCCGTTCACCTGCGTTGCAGTGCCCAGGATATGACGTACCAGCCGTTCACTGGCATCGCAGTGCCCAGGAAGACGAACCAGCCGTTCTTCTTCGCCTGCGTCGCAATGCTGCTGTGCCGCAGCCCATGGTCTGGTGGCCGAAACTTGGTCAACTGGCTACGGACTGTAAGGATAGTACAGTCGGGGCGTTGACCTAAGGAACCTTAATTCAGGAATGGGGCCCCTTTTTTTTTCATGAGTTAAACTTCGATCCCCCATCGAAGACCACAGGACAACCTAAGGCAAGCTGCGAAACAATTAAGGAACACGGAGCCCCTCCCCAACGAAAAGGGTTCCTTGTCCAGCGCCCCGACTGTATATTGTCGGCCTTGATTGGGCAGGACACGCGAGAGGGTACAAGAGCCTGCCGAAGGCCATGTTTGCCATGGGGGATGTAGGAGGCATGGGTCGCGAGGCACAGGACACAAGGGCACCTAAGGGGACCCCTACTAATCAGGGCCGACTGTAGGACCCAGATCACCTACTTGCATGCTCCAGCCACCTCCTTGTAGGACCCAGGTCCTATATAAGCCCCGTAGGGCCTAGGTCACCCAAGTTCGCGAATCGCGTGCGAAGATCTTCGCGCCCTCGCGCTGTCGCTCCTGAGACGGGCGCGTCTCCTGTCCAGGCCGCGATGCGCGATGCACGGTTATCTTCGCGCCATGTGGGGGACCTAGAGGACGGGGAGGAGAGGGGAATGGTAGGGGAGGGGAACGATAACCCATCATCCTCGATATCATCCCTTATCATTTCTCCCCTCTCTTGCGCAGCGCACTGCTCCCATGCGCAGCGATCCCACGTGCACGGCGGCCCATGGTGGGCCGCGCTCATATTTCATCGGACACGTTGACCACTGGCGCAACCTTGATCTCCTTCGCAAAGGACACGATGTCTGCGATCGCCGCGCACATGGTCGGCGCGCAGTGCTTCAGCGGCTCCTTAGCACCCGAACCTGGGCAGCACGAGCCCGCCTCTCGTTCGAAGTCCCTACATGCAGCTACGTCCTGAACCTTCAGCCCCCTCCCAAATCCCCGACAGGAGGAGGAGGAGTAGGATGAGGAGAATGAGGAGGAGGAGGAGGAGGAGGAGGAGGAGTCCTCCGCTTCCTCAGCTCGATCTCCAGAATTGCCGATTCAGCACGATTACTCATTATTACCCGTGCCACCTTGGACCCAGTGGCCAGCAACCTTTGTCATTGTAAACTCAGCCTCCTCGCCCTGAAAACTCTGAATCCTTCACCTGAGAGCGGAAACGAGCTAACAACAGGAGAGTCGGAGGGATAGCGGAGGATAAAGTGTATATAGAGACGGGGATCGTTGTTAGAAGGGGGGGCTACGTTCGCATCCGATATCGCCTGGCTACGCACCATCATGTATCGCTGGTGCTCTCTGATAAAGTACGCCTTCTGCCAGAGGCTGGCGTGTTTGTGGTTTTGCGTGGTGAACCTCGGATAGTGGCAAGTGGACACGGCCATGGGTTTCGGCTTCAGCGGCGCCTCTCGAATCCAAACGTTGCCCGACAGGGCTTGACCTAAACACTGTTTTGCTGGACTTCGGCTGTGATTTGTTTTTCGTTTTGGCAGGGGGGCACAGGACAACAGGTAGAGCAAAACGAATAACAAAACGAAGCCACAACGAAAGAACGTGTTTAGGTCGAACCCTGTTGCCCGATGTCTGCTGCATCTGCTCCTCCTCCTGCTCCTCCTCTTCATCTGTCCTCCTCCCCCCCCAAGCCGCTTGTGCGCCTTGGGCTTCTGGAAGTAGATCTTGACCAGGTCATGGATCTCTGGGGACGTCGTCAGTCGCGTAGGCAACGTCCGCGGGATCTCCTCACCTGGAGCACGCGACTGCAACGCGGGCGATAACGCGCGGGCTACCAGATGTGGGAGGTGATGGAGGGGAGAGGGCGGGTTACCGGAGGCGGGAGGGGATGGAGGGGAGAGGGGGCGAGAGGGGAGGGAGGGAAAAAGGGGCAGCAGGGGATGGGCGCGGCGTCGGCCACGGGGATTAGCAGCGAGGCCGAAACAAAGGCTGGACACGATCGAGAGATCCCTCGAAACTCAATTCCATTGCTGAGATCAAGCATGACGGCAAAGAAATCGAATCGCCTCCGAGCCAACCGTAGACGTCCATCAGCTTGAGGTATTTGCGCAACTTCACCTGGGCTTGAGCGAACCCACCGCGACACAGGGCCACACGCGCATCAGTATAGCACGCGGCCCTTCGAAGGCCAAAGGCCCAGAGGTTATACCGAAAACGATACTCCAGATTTCGCAATAAAGGGAGGGGGGTGTCATTTCGGGGGGGGGTCTCCTCCAGGCTATCTTGGAGGGCCTGGGGGGGTCTGGGGACGATGTTTTGGAGGGTTCTCCCACGGGGAGGGTCTGAAATGGCTTGTCTTGGAGGGTCCAGACCCCATCCCTTTTATTACGAAATCTGGAGTAAACACCCCAAGGTGCGGAGGGGGTTGGTGGGGGGAAACGGCGAAGAGCTTCATAGAGTACCCCTCCAAAGCGAATGTTATTTTGAACATTCGCGCCACCTGTGCAGTAGGGGCTCGAGCGCAAGAAACCTCCAACAAGAAACCCAACCTTGAGACTCCAGGACGTCTATTGGCGCGGAAGCGTCACGCTTTCCATAGCAAATCCAGCGAAACCCAATGCACCCAGGGCACCCTGGAAGCAAGCAAGGTATTTCTTGGCATGGGTCTCCACTGTAGTGGAGCCGTCGGATCTGGGCTGCGGATCTCGGCTGTCAGATCTGGGGGTATCTTCCCGACCTTCCCTTGCGACCCATCCCATCCTCGTCATCTTACGGCTTGTCACCTTCGGTCATGACATCATTGATCTTCACCGCCCTCATCATCAATCGCATCATCCTCTTTCTCCTCCTCCTCCTCCTGTTCCTCCTTCGTCTCCCCTTCCCTTTCCCCCTTTCACGATCCATGGAACCACGCGACGGATGGGCGAGGATCCTCCCCCGATTGTGGTGTGGGGTCGGTTTCGGCGTTGACGCTACTCTCATCTCGTGCTAACTCTCTCTCTCTCTCTCGCTCACGTGTGTAAGTATCTTCCCCTCCTCCTGTCTTCTCTCTCGTTCCTCCTCCCATCCTTCCACCCCTACCCCTTGCCAGCCCCTCCCCATCCCTGCTCGCTCTGATTCCCATATCCTGATTCGGGTGCATGACGAAACGGGACAGCACAGACGTGTCGAGGATGCAGTGAATCCCCCAATCGTTGCACGTCACGCTCAGAGCCTCCACCATCTCTACCACGTAGTTGCCATCGACCACGTCTTGCTTGGTCAAGTCACCCAAGATGTCCTTCGAGCGAGTGGTGTCACCTTCGGCGACGGGGTCACTGTCTCCGTCCTCGCCTCATCTTCACCTCATCCCTCTCGGACCTCTCGTTCTATAGTGACGAACGAACAACGCACACACACACCCGTGCCCATTGGTGGGACGGGGGGGAGGGGGTGCGTGCTGTCGGATGCAGGTCCCCGCTCGAACGGGAGTTTCCCCGCGGTCCGACAACCCGCACCCAGCCAATCCTCCGCCCGCCGATCCTCCTATGTATGTGTGTTGTTCGTTCGTCGTTATATATCCCCCTCGTCATCCACATCCTCCTGGGGGAGTGGTAGCTCTCGCTGCGCCCCTGCAAATGTAGGTCGGCGTAGCGTGCGAGGGGGACTAGAGAGCGAGAGGCGATAAAGAGAATGAGAGATGCAAGGAAAGAGAGAGAGAGAGAGAGAGAGAGAGAGAGAGAGAGAGAGAGATCAGGGAGAGGGAACGGGAGGGAGTAAGGGATAACAAGTTGACGATTCCATTCCATGTCACCTCCCATCATCCACGAGTCATGAGGCGGGTTGATCCACATCACACCTCCTGTCTTGACGCGGCACACCATCAACCCTGGAAGCATCATTGTTCAGCGAACTCTATATACGGGAAAGTTGCTGCATCAAGGAACGCTAACTAAGGAACGAAGCACTTTTGGTCGGCACCAACAGCGCCACGGGGAACGAGGATGGCTGGAGGACAACCACCGGAACAGCGAGCCTCTTCCGAACCCAAAGCGGTCGGTTGCATGGGCATGGGATGGGGGAAGGGCTGAGCTCCAGAGGAAGGGTTGCGAGGTTAGCTCGTACACCCCAGGGACGGGGATGGAGGACGAGGTTTCAGAACGGCCAGGCTCGATCGACGGGGATGGAGGACGAGGTTTCAGAACGGCCAGGCTCGATCGAGATTGAGGCACCCCACCCATCCACTCAAAAAAACAGCGGGATCCTAGGCTCCAAAGGCCTAGTGGGGTGCACACGTCCTCGTCGGGGTCACGGAGCACGTCGATCTCCTGCGCCTTGAAGCCCGCCTCCGCGGGGCTGGGTCGCGAGCTCTCCTCATCTCACTCCCACCTTCCAGTACGCATCGTCATCCTTCGACTACTCCCGCGCAGATGGCAACACTATCCTCCCCCTCGCCCTCCCTCCTCCTCCTCCTCCTCCTCCTCCTCCTCCTTCTCCTAGTCCTCCTCCTAGTCCTCCTCCTCCTCCTCCTAGTCCTCCTCCTTCTCCTCCTCCTCCTAGCCCTCCTATCTTCCACGGCATCCTCCATTCACTCCATCCTTCTCTTTTCGATCGTCGTCGTCACCGTCGTCGTCGTCGTCGTCGTCGTCGTCGTCGTCGTCGTCGTCGTCGTCGTCGTCATCACCATCATTATCCTTCCCCCCTCTCCTGCTCCCTCCATCGGCACAGTTATCGTTTGCTCCACCGTCGTCATCGTCACCGACCCCTGGCCTTCCGCACCGCTGCACTCGCGCCGCCGTGTCCGCTGAAGACCTCAAGGAAGTCCAAGTCCTCAACGATGTTGTGCTTGAACTCGCCGACCCCTTTCATCACGCGGTTCATCCACTCCTGCGCCACCGACGGCGGGGAAGAGGAGGGTCGGCGAGTGAGGGGGGGAAGCGAGAAGGAAAAGGTCTTCTCAGAAGGCGGTGGGACTTCTCAGAAGCCCTCGGGAGTTGTTTGCGTTTTTGGGAAGGCTTGGAATATTTCTCAGACGGCCTGTGGACTCCCGAGGATTCTGAGAAGGCCCGCACCTTTTCATTTCCCCCCATCGCTCGCCGCCTAGATGCAGGCGACACGAATGAAATGACGGTCGGGCATCACGGTTTATGAATATAGATCGGGGGTGTGGCCTGGGTCCAGGCTAGCAGCACCGTCTGTGTGCCTATCATGCCCTTCCCTCGCGTCCTGCGGTGTACGTCGGTCGAACGTCTGGTTCGGGAACATCTTCTTGAACTCGTTGCGTAGAAACTTGCACACACCCACTGGGCCAGCCTCGTCGGGCGCGCGGGGCGCGAACAGGGCTATTAACTCCAATCGAGAATCTCTGAGATCCGACGGTTCTGGAGGATGTTTCGGGCGCCGCGGCCTATTCAGAGTGTTCCGGAGCGCTCTGAAACTGGAGCGCCCTCGAACTGACATTATCGTTCTAGCCCCGTCTGGTGTACGTTATGACCCCCGCCTGTCTCTTGAGGTCAGCTGGGATCGGCGTGGGGTCACGCCTGCGCTTCCCCGTCATCGCGCGCAGACCACTTCCCCCAAAAAGCTGGCTCGGGCCCAGCTGATGAGCACAAGAGGGCGGGGCGGCATGTAGCGGGGTGCGAACGGCGTTGCTGTCCTCCCAAGGATCTCGAGATCATGGAGACCAGCGGGGACGCAGGAATCGACTCTGCTGATGTTCTTTATCTTTTTACCAGACGCATACGTGGCGCGGTGTGCACGCCACGGGCTAGAACATTATCGGTCCCTGGGCTGTGCATCGTTGGCTTGGGTTCTCTCCCCGCAGGCTGCGGCCTGACTCGGGCTCCGTTCAAGGGCCGAGCAGATAAACGTGATGCATATGTGTGAGATTATACGTTGTAATCTTATATATGTATATATGTTTATATACACATACATATACATGTTAAGTGCGGGTGCGCCACCACATCTGGACTTCCCTTTCCGCCCGCGGGGGAACCTCGGTTCAAACACCGCCGTGCACAGATGCAAAATACTTACCCTTATTGAACAATGGCACAAGCTGCAGGCGCGTGAAAATGCGGCGCTCCCAAGTTTTGGAGTGCCCAGCCTTGGCCATGGTGGCGACCAACCCATTGAGGGTCTCATCTAAAAAAGTGCTGTAAAACCGTGGGTTACCGTTGGCCGCTGCGCACTGAACAAGGTGCGCCCAGAGGTGGTGTTTTGGCACGAAGCGGGCTCTCGCGCGAATCATCAGGGACGTGTGGCGATGGAAGGTATCGAGAAGGTCTTGCGTTGCCTCATCCGACATTATCTGCGGCTCGGTTTTCATGATGGCCATGTGCTGATGAAGAGCCTGGCCAGCCAACCGTAAATGCACCCCCACGTCGCCAGGGAGTTGATAATCACCCAGCAGACGTACGGCCCACGAGATCAAGGGGCCGACCTCGGCCGCCTTTGTGTGGCACTGCCCCGCGGGGCCATCGCCCCACATGGAGGGCGTGCACTCTGCGAGCCTATACGACTGGTCAACTCCCCCATCAGCGTAGAAGTTCTGGAGGTGGTTGAATAGATGGCGGAAGCAGATGCCGACCCTGTCTTTTGCGACCCCACATTGGACGTTGAACACATTCTTGGACACGAGCTTCCAGAGGACAGTCTGAACGTAGACTTGGCACACTCCAAGGTATAATGTGTGCAAGGTGTCAATTCGCAGGACGGTTCGCACATTGCCGATGACGCTAGAGCACAAGAGCGGGTTGCGGCGGAGAACAGGGTCGGTGGCGGCCTTGCCGATGTAGTGGCGCCTCCAGAAAGCCAGACGCAGCCCCTCGGGCGGCATGGGCGTTGTTGACAGAGCGCCAATGTCTGGGAGCTCAACGGACGGTTCCAGGCGGTCATGAGCTTCCAAGCCGAACCGCGGAACATTAGCCGCGCAAAGTCTACCGCCAAGGCCTTTTGTCTTGGCTGGATCCCACTTCAAGTTGCTCAACAGGTGGACCCGATCATCTTCGGACGCCAGGGTGACCGCCACCTCGCAGTCTGCGCAACTCGCATCGTACGCGCCGTCGGCGTAGGTGCCCCCCTCATGCGTCCTCGAAGTCAAGCTGGAGAACTGGTAGAGCTCGTCCCTAGTCGCCTTGCAAAATATGCATGGCGTGTATTTCGTTTGCCAGTTCGGGAAGCCCAGCGCGCTGCAGAATTCCATCCAATCGCCCTTGATTTGAACAAGGGCGATGCGGCAGGGGAGGGCGGGGCTATCCCGCGCCATGGCCCCGTAGTGGTCGTCCTCCTTGAACGCGGTGCCATCCCATTTCTGCGCTGGTCTCTGTCCGTTCATGGCGGCGCTGAAGCTCCACGCCAAGAACCGAAATATGCACCAGAGCGTGCACCAGCCCTTGCAGCCGCACTTGCACATCTTCGACTTCTTCACCAGCCCAACTAGGTGACGCTTCTGGCTGATCAGACTGTACACGAAGAAGCCAATGAACGAGCCGGCGCGGCCCAGGCCGATCGATCGAGTGTAGCGGACCCCGTCGATGTACAGCGCCACGGGGTGCACTGGGCAACCTCCCGCAGCGCGCACTGCTGGGTGCTGCGCGTACGCGTCAGCCCACTCGGGGCCGCCAGTGACCCCTCCATCTAGCCTGTTCGCCAGTTCAGGGTCAGCCAAGTGCTCCGCGGAGAGGGCTTCATGCGGCGGCGTCAGCAGAATGCTGCCCGCGACCCGCTGAGACCTCCTGCGGAGCATCGGCGCCTCGACGTCCACGGGCTCCACCATCTTGACGAAATTGAAGGCGCGGTCCAACTTCTTCTGGAAGTTGCCCGTCGCGCTGTCGGGGCTGAGCATGTAGCGGTGGAACGGCCCTGGCGCGCCCGACTCGTGGGCGAGCCGCGCGAACGAGCACGCGTCTTTGGCCGTGAGTCTGCCCTCGCAGTATCCGAGAAGCCACATTTCACAGAGGCGCTCTCCTGCTTCGCACTGCGCTTCCTGGGCCCCGCCGCGCCCGCCATCGTCTGCGCGGCTGTCCCAGCCCAGCGGCGGGCCGCCATCGGCGGCGTCGGGCTCTTGCGACGGGCTGGCATCCCACCGCGGCTTCTTCTTCGGCGGCATGGGCGTTGAACGCACTGTGCGCGCAGCTCGACCGACGGCGTTCCTAACAAACAACGGCTCGAGCCAAGGCGGCGGCTGAGGTTGCAGCCGGGGGCGGATCGGAAGGGGTGGCCGCGCCTATTGCGGTCGGGGCCAGCCCGCGCCCCGCCCTCCGTATAGGGCCCCGCGCGTGAGTTTACCAATGGGGCTTGCAACATAGGGCTCTAGCCGTAAAGCGCCGTTTGCATAGGGCCAAGGTCCCGCCCCATAGGGCGCTGGCTATGGCCGCCCGCGTGGCCCCGCGCGCGGCGGTTCCGTCGTCGGGGTGTTCCTCGCGCGGGGGCGTGCCGAGGCCCTTCATTTCCACGCGGCGTCGGCCATGACGCCGCGCCCGCCCGTGTCGCCGACTCGCGGTGAAGTGCCCGCTGGGAAGTGCCACGCGGTCAGCGCCGCCGCGGTCGCGTCAGTCGCGCCACGCCAGCTGGCCGCTGCTGCGCGCGAGCATGCGCGGGCGAACGCGGCCCCAGAGATACACCAGCCAACCCCGAGCACTCATCGCAATCGCCGCCGCATGCGTGGTCTCTGCAAACCAAGTTGCGGGTGGGCTGGGTTGGATTGGGGGGCAAAGCGCGGGGGGGGGGGGAGGCAGCGGGGGACTAGAGGCTGGAGGACAACAGGGAACAGGAGGAGAAGGGGGGAGGAGGTGGAGGGAATGCGTAGGTCGACGGATGGGGTAAGGAGCTCGACATTGGCAGCGGCGCCGCCCTCTCCAAACCCGTCACCAACCAACTCCCGTCGGTGACGGAATGCGGGCGGACACGTTCGAACACCAGCAGATACGTGCACTGCACATAGGTAGCAACCAACAACTGGTCTAGCGACCTTGCGCGGCGGCTTACGTGGGCCGCCAGCGCGGCACGCTGCATCAGAGACGAGGGCTCCTACGCGCGACCTCACGCAGGTAGCTTACGCGCCAGTGTCGGTGCAGACGACATTGCTTCCCAACCAGTATGTGGTGTTCGGCCTTCGTTTTGACGAGACAGCGCCCCGCGTTCTTCCCTCCTCCTCCTCCTCCTCCTCCTCCTCCTCCTCCTCCTCCTCCTCCTCCTCCTCCTCCTCCTCCTCCTCCTCCCCCCCCCCTCCCCCATCCCTGCATCGCCCCCGTTTCGGCGCACATGTCGCACGCTTCGTGGCCACAGGAAGAGTTCCACCGAAGGTCGCAGCGGTGCAGTTCGCATGTGGGCGTCGCGCCCGTTGCGGCGCACCCCCCACACGTTTCGCGGGCACGTATGGATCCCCACCGAATGGCCCAGCTGTGCAGTTCGCACGTGGGCGCCGCGCCATTTTCGGCACACCCACGGTTCGTGGTTCCATGGGGAGTTCCACCGAAGATCCCACCTGTGCAGTTCGCACGTGGGCGCCGCGCCCTTTTCTGCACACCCTTCACGCGCTTCGTGGCCCAATAAGCCATCGAGAAATCCACCGAAGGCCTCCGCGGTGCAGTTCGCATGTGGGCGCCGTGCCCGTTTCGGCACAACGCTCACACGTTCCGTGGCGCCGTGGGGCATCCACCAAAGGTCCTATTGTTGCAGTTCGCATGCGGGCGCCACGCCCGTTTCGGCGCACCTTTCATACGTTTCGTGGCCCCATCGGGAGCTCCACTGAAGGTCCTACTGCTGCAGTTCGCATGTGGGAACTTCGCCCGTTTCGGCACACCCCCGACACGTTTCGTTGCCACATCGGCCATGAGGGAGTTCCGCCGAAGGTCCCAGTGGCGCAGTTCGCATGTGGGCGCCACGCCCGTTTCGGCGCACCCCTCACACGTTCGGTGGTCTAGTGAGTTGCACCGAAGGTCCCAGCGCTGCAGTTCGCATGTGAGCGTCACGCCCGTTTCGGCGCACCCCTACCCAGATACCAGATGCCCATAGGCAAAAAAGAAGGCGCGAAGCATTTAGAAAAAAAAAAAAAAAGAAACGAAGAACCAAACAAAAAGAAGACAACACCAATCCACACCATACACCAACACAGCTAAAACAACAATGCGCCAACCGAAGGTCCCCACTGTGCAGTTCGCAAATTCTAGCGCGCGCGCCCGTTTCGGCACACCAATGACACGTTTCATGGCCCAGGGAACCCCTATCGAAGGTCCCAGCGGGAGGGTTCACCTGCACCCGCCAACCTCCCAACATCGGTACGCCCCTCACACGTTTTGTGGCGCCATACTGAGTTCCACCGACGACGATCCTCACAACTGCGGCACTCACAACTGCATCTGGTTGAGTCTTTCGCCAGTCTAATGTTGCATGGGGGCACATGGGCACAGCGGGCTGCAGTTTGTTAAGGCGTTTTTGCTGAATGAGGGCGGATTTTGAGGCCAACCCCCAACGCAACTCGACCCACTGCAACCATCTTTAGCAATACGAGCATGGGCGAACTCCACGTCGACTGATGAGGCTATCATGCATTGACAGGACGGGCAAACACACGAAGGACCACGAGGGACAGGGACAGTCGGCCGTTTCTTCCTCAGCGTTGATATGATCCCTATCTCGCTGCTGGCACATACCCGTCGGCCGGAAGAAGTGGGTGGAAACATGATGGGTCTCCGTCCGACCCCTGAAGAGGATAGAGGAAAACCGTTCGACTTAGGAAGAAGGACGGGCGCTTGAATGCGCCTGAAGTAGAAATAGCTGATTTCGCCGAAATCCTGGAAACTCGTCTCATGCCGTTACTGGTCCACATTATATAGACCTCGGTTGAAACTACGCGTCGGCGCTGGAAATGCAGTGCCGTGCTTGCGCTGTGGCTTGCCCATACAGCTAACAGCTCGGCACTCGGCCAGCACACCGATCGAATATCGAAAACTACCTGGCTAATTCATCTCGAAACTACACGCTTGCTCTCCGCTGGGGGAACTGCGCCCAGGCGATCACCGTCGGTGCACGGTGCATATTTCTCCACATCACCCTGCCCCCCTGAACGCATAATAAGGAACGGGTGATTTTTTTCTGACCATGGTGGGCATCAGACCGCACGCATGTTCCACGACGGGAACGGCCCAACAAACATAGCCCTTCCTGAACCGAATGTGGTCCCAATTTCAGCGATTTGACTGTACAGCACTATCTCCAAACTCACCCTCTCCCTTGCCAACTTACACGGGTCCTCGCGTCATGTCCAGCGAGCCACTGCGAGGGCGGCTTCGCCCTGTCCACCCTGGGGCGCGCCGAATTACTCAGCGCAGCTGGCCTTCACCTGGGCACGGGAGGCACGGGAGGAGGGGCGTGGAGGAGAAGGGCTGAGGAGGATTTGGGATGGGAGGCATAAATAGGAGGAGGAGGATGAGAAGGATGAGGCGCAGGAGGAGGAGGAGGGGGAAGAGGAGGCCATGGGCACGATGAGGCACGGGAGGAGGCACGTCGAGGAAAATGGCGGATAAGGAGAGGATGGGGGCTTCAAGGATGGAGAGATGACCCCCCCCCCATGGCATGACGAGGTGCCCCCCCCCCCATGGCTCCCCCCCATGGCCCCCCCCCATGCGAGGTCAGGAGGGGGGCGGCTGGGAGGGGCCAGGTGCCGGTTGGGCGGGGGAGGGGGGCGTCGGGCGCGCACCTGACCCCCTCGAGGCGCCTCAGCGGCGGGCTGGTACCCCTTGGGGAACCTTAACAAATCTTAACAAATCTTAGCAAATCTTAACAAATCTTAACACCAATCTTAACCGGTAATTTGCGTGTTAAGATTGTGTTTTTGCAATCTTAACCGGTATTTTGCGTGTCAAGATTGAGGCGGGGGAAGCTTAACCGGTTTTTTGCGTGTTAAGATTCGCATCTTAACAAATCTTAACAAATCTTAACAAATCTTAACAAATCTTAACACAATCTTAACACGCGCATTTTCCGACGCCAGGGGCCGACAGGGCGGCGGGGGGGGGGTCTAGGGACCGAGGCGGGCGGCGGGGGGGGGGGTCTAGGGACCGAGGCGGGCGGCGGGGGGGGGATCTAGGGACCGAGGCGGCGACAGGGCGGCGGCAGGGACAGGGCCAGGTGCCTGTGCAGGGCGATGGGCGGAGGGCCAGGTGCCGACGACGGGGGGGGGTCTAATCAAGGTTTGAGGGCCGACGGGAACGGGGAAGGGGAATGCAATTCGACCATGGCCCATATACTGTCCATGGAAGTACTTCTCCTTCGTGCTGCGGAGCGCGATGATGCCACTCACGTGCTTCTCCATGTCCTCCGTGACCCCATCGAGCTGGGAGGGGATCCTCGAAACGGCGAGCGCGTAGTCGCCCGTGTACAATTGCTGTGAAGCCACGTTTAACAGAACAGGGGAGGGACAGCGGGCGAGGTGAGAAGCATAGATGGGCGGAGTAGACCAATGCGATCAAATATGGTCCATCCTTCCCTCCAACCTGAGGCAATTGCGGTAGAGGGGGGTGGGCGGGTAGAGTGAACGGGGCGGGTCGAAGGGTGGAGGTTCGATGGTGATTGGAACATGGTTGAGGTGGCAGGTGGAGAGAATTGGAGTGGGATCGCACCCGAAACTGTCTGCAATCATCCCCGCTATATGCATATAAATGCGAACCACACCCAAATTAGCGAATGCCTAATCCTGAAGCGCGGAGCTCGACTGTACACATGCAGACATACAACCAGATGCAACCCACCAGACATACATGCAAACACAGCCTGGCGAAAGTATCAACCCGATGCAGTTGTGAGTGCAGCAGTTGTGAGGATCGTCGTCGGTGGAGCTCTCTATGGCGCCCCCCAAATGGGTGAGGTGCGTGCCGATTTGGGAAGGTGGGCGGGTGCATGTTGACCCTACAACGGGTGCATGTGAACCCTACAATTCGGACCTTCGGTGGGGCTCCATATATCGGGCCACGAAACGTGTGAGGGGTTTGCCGAAACAGGCGTGACGCCCACATGCGAACTGCGCAACTGGGGCCTTCGGTGGAGGTCCCTACGGGACCACGAAACGTGTGAGGGGTTTGCCGAAACAGGCGCGATGCCACGGAATGTGTGAGGGGTTTGCCGAAACGGGCGTGACGCTCACATGTGAACTTCACCATTGGGACCTTCGGTGGAGCTCCCCACGGGGCCACGAAACGTGTGAGGGGTTTGCCGAAACGGGTGCGACGTCCACATGCGAATTGCACCATGGAGACTTTCGGTGGCGCTCCTTATGGTGCCACGAAATGTTTGAGGGGTGTGCCGAAACGGAGACGATGCAGTGGCGGGGTGAGGGAGGATTGGGAGGGGGAGGAGGAAGGACATGAACTCGGGGCGCTGTCCCTTCCAAGCGGTGACCAAACACCACAAGATGGTTGGGGAAAAAAAAAACCTGGACCACGCTCGCGTCCATGTTGACGTACATCTGGGCGAACGTGTTAGTCTGACAGATTTGGTTCAGCATGCTCACTTTCTCCTCGAGCGCCTTGATCTCGGGGGTGTTCTTGAAGCTCGCCTCAAGGGAGGACTCGCGTAACATTGGGCACGGGTGCCCCACGCGAGATTGGGGGTGATGGCGAGATGCATTGCGAGGGCGAAGGGGGAGAGGCTGAAGGGGAAGCAGGTGGGGGGAGGGCAGGGACCAGTAGTCCCCATGGGGAGGGGCAGCTCGTTCGTTAGTGTAGTTCCCCGCGTTGCCCACTGGGCACTCGTGTTGACGAGATCCAACACCGCCTTCCCTGCCGACAACTGCTTGCGGAACTGCAGCGCGCTCTCGGACGCAGCCTCCTCGTCCTCCCTCAGCTTTCTCGCCTCCTCAGACTCATCCTTCCTTGCCTTCTTAGTGCCTCCTGCAGGCCTCTTCGTAAGCGCTGGCTGGCCGCGCTTCCTGCTCTTCTTCTCGCCCGTGTTGAGCTCGTCTCCCGCTTTGCTCTTGCTTGATGGCGTCTCAGCTGCGGCTGCCGCCGCTGGACCTGCCGTTGGCAGCACGACAGCTGCCGCCGCCGCTTCTGTCGCTCCTGGTGCCGCCATTGCTGATGCCTCTGCGCCAGCCACTCCTGGTGCCGCCCCTGCCGCCGTCGCTCCTGTCGCTCCTGGTGCCGCCCTTGCCGATGCCTCTGCGCCGCTCCTGGTGCCGCCCCTGCCGACGCCGCTCCTGCCGCTCCTGGTGCCGCCCTTGCCGATACCTCTGCGCCAGCCGCTCCTGGTGCCGCCCTTGCCGCCGCCGCTCCTGCAGCTCCTGGTGCTGCTCCTGCCGATGCTTCTGCGCCATCCGCTCCTGGTGCCGCCCCTGCCGCTGCCGCTCCTGCCGCTCCTGGTGCCGCCCTTGCCGATGCTTCTGCGCCAGCCTCTCCTGGTGCGGCCCTTGCCGAAAGCTGCGCTCCTGCCGCTCCTGGCGCCGCCCCAGCCGATGCTTCTGCGCCAGCCGCTCCTGGTGCCGCCTCGGCCGCTGCCGCTCCTGCCGCTCCTGGTGCCGCCCCTGCCGCAAGCTGCGCGCCCGCCGCTCCTGGCGCCGCCCTTGCCGCAAGCTGCGCGCCCGCCGCCAGTGCCAGAGGCTGCTCGCATGCCACCATCGGCGTCGCCCTTGCAAGCTGCGCGCCCAGCTCATCTGCGACCGCCACCTCGGGAGGGGGGTTCACGACAGTATACTACTACATGCTCTCTCCTCGTCCTCCTCCTCCTCCTGCCCCTCCTCCTCTCCCACACTCTTCCCTCCTCCTGATGCTCCTCACCATCATCCTCATCTTCGTCCTCATCTGTGTTCGTCCTCTCCGTTGTCCGTTCGTGTTTCGGGCTTCGGCTGCTTGTTCGGTCGTTGCCTCTCCGCCTTTCGTGTTCTCTCGCCCTCGCTCGTTTACCGTAATATAGCCCTCATTCGGCACCCGCTCCTGCAGCGTATTGGAGGTTACATTCATTCGTCCTCCTCCTCCTCATCCTCCTTCCTTCCTCCGGCTTCGCCTCCCCACCATTCCCCCACCGCACCCTTTCGTGACCCAACACCTGCGCTGGAGTCTTGCTCTTGCGCGCGACCTCCTGCTCTCGCAAGCTCCAGCGAGTCTGGAATGTGTGTTCGAAGCCTCTCTTCTTGTAGAGGAACTCGATCCGCTTGGTCATGTCGTTGTACTGGAACCTTGCTGCGGCGGTGCGGGCGCGGCGAGAGTGATACGGGGAGGGAGATGGAGAGAGAGGGAGATAGAGGGAGAGAGAGAGAGAGAGAGAGAACACGGTATACAAGAGAGATGGGGATGACGGGATGGAAATATGGAGAGGGTGTGAGAGAGAGAGAGAGAGAGAGAGAGAGAGAGAGAGAAACGTGTGTGCATACATCTCTGTATACACCTATATAGAGATATATAGGGAGACGAGGGAGAGGGGGAGAGGGCGAGGAGAGCGCGGGAAAGAGGGCGAGAGGGACCGAGAGAAAGCGAGGGAGAGGGGGAGGGAGGGAAGAGGAGCGAAGGCAGGGCGCGCGGGCACGGCAGAGGGGAGGAAGGAGGATTGGGGAGTGGAGGCAGCAAGTTTTGTTCGCCATGCCCCGTTTGTTCCCCATTGCACCAGCCCAGCTGGGTGGCGGCGGCGCAATAGTTCATGGCCCCTTGCACCGCCGCCGCCGATTTGCGGCCTCCCTCCTCAAGAAGGCGCTCGATCACACACGGGGGAGGATGTCGGGCGGGGACGAGGCTGGCCAGGACTGGCGGTCGAGAAGATGGGTGGGAGTACGGGAAGTTCGAGCTCACCTGCACGACCCTCCATGGTAATCTATGTAGCAGGGAGGCGCCTAGCACTCCCATCTTATTGACCACCAATCCTGGCCAACCTCTTCCCCGCCCGACCATTCCCTGTCCCCCGTGTATGATCGGCCAGATATCGCAGCTGCTCCCATTAACTAGTCAACTCACCCCTATATAGGGGCAAGTTGATTAGTTAATGGGGACATGGGTTCTGACGATATCTACCCCCTTTCCTCGCGAATGATCGAGTCCAGGTTCATCATCGTGCCCCACTCTCGCTGGGTGTCCGTCTCGATCTTCGCCTTCTCGCGCTTCGCCTGAAGCGGCGGAGGGCATGACATGAGGAACGAGAGAGGGTGACGGGAGGTGTCTGGAAGGATGGAGGGAGGGTGGATGGGGATGTTGGGCGAGGTGGAGGAGGAGGAGGAGGAGGACATGAGGAGGAGGAGGAGGAGGAGGAGGAGGACCAGGAGGAGGAGGAAGAGGAGGAGGAGGAGAGACACCAGCCGCGACGACAATGGTGGAGGAGGAGAGGAGCAACAGTGGCAACGGTGATGACGGAGGCGAGGGTGGCGAGGATGCGAGAGTACGGAGGATGAGCGAGAGGTGGAGGCCGAGCAGGAGGAGGAAGGACGAGGGTGTGTCACCTTTGCCTCAGTGTACAGTTTGCGCGCCCACTCCTCGCGCTCGATCTTCTTCATGTTCCGGTTGAGGTGCTTGTACTTCTGCATGGCCTGCGGGGTCAGTGTCCTGGGCGGCGGCCCGCGCCCCGATCGCTGCCGACACCCGTCCCCCGAACTCCTCCCATCAGCCGTATCCCTATCGTCGCCCAGCGGGAGCAACGAGGCGGTAAGACCGACATCAATTACACACACGATAAACGATGTAGAATCGTTATCGTTGCGATCGATGTCGGTCAGTGCCGTTGTTACCGTTGTGATTGTTGCTGCTGGCAAGCGTGCTCTGCCCCTGAGCTCCTGTAGAATTTAACGCCCAGCGACGAGTTCGCGTCGAACTTGAAGTCCTGCTCGAACGCCGCCTGGATCAGGGGGTCGTCATGGACGAAGCCGTCGACGTCGGAGGCCTTGGACTTCTCGCTCGCCAAGGCGTCCGCGGGGACCTCGCGAGATGACGCGCAGGCAGTGGAAAGGAGGGGGAGGAGAAAGCGGATCGAGGAACCGCCTCCTCGTCCTCCTCATCCGCCTCCTCCTTATCCTCGTCCTCCTCCCCACTCCTCCTCCTCCTGGTCCTCCTCCTCCTCCTCCTCCTCCTCCTCCTCTTTCTCCTCCTCCTCCCGAATGGGTTCAGCTCGCCGCCCACCCCTGGGAGCTCCCAGGCGCGGGTAGAGAGCCGAACCCATTGTTCAACCCTCCGCTGGGCCAGTTTTAGGTTCAGCCCTTTGGGGCGGACCTCTGCGATGTGCTTCTTTACGTTCTCCGCCAGCATCCGCTCGATCGCAGCTGTGTCCTCGCGGGGCGGATGGGGGGGATGAGCGAGGGAGGGATGGGAGGAGTAGGGGGATGGTTGCGAGGAGGGTGGCGGGGAGGAGTGGGAGGAGAGTGAATAGGTAAGGGCTTAAGGTAGGCAGGATACATCCTGCAACATCTCTGCACCACCCGCTTGCGCGTGCGGAACGTCCGCGCCCGCGCCCGCCGCCTCCACGGCCGCGCCCGTAGTAGCCGACTGGATCTGCAGCGGACCTCCAGCAGCAGCAGCAGCAGTCGCAGCGGCCTCCACCGCTGCAGCACGTGGACTATTCGTGTTCCACGTGCCTGGCGGGAAGATTGGGACCTGGGGCGGGAGCTGCACAGGCACCGCCACGGGCGCATCGCACGGCGGAGCCTCCTCGCCAGCTGGAGCGCGCGCGGCACACGACAATCCTGCGGCCGCCCTCACTCGATCAGATTTTGCTACTGCCCAACAGCGAATCTTCTTCGTCCTAGTGATCTCAGGATGGTGGTTGATCACAAGGCGTGGGAACGAGGGAGAGGAGGTGGAGACAGCGTGACAGTTGGTGAGCCGATACCGACCCGTCGAGCCCAACTCAGGTGCAATGCCTCGAGTGAAGGAGGAACAAATCTGGCTCAGATCACTGAGCCAGATCCATAAGGTGGGGAGAGGAGGAGGAGGAGGAGGAAGAGAGAAGAGGAAGAAGGGAGAAGTAGGGAGAGGAGGATGAGGAGGAGGAGTGGAGGAGGAGGCGGAGGAGGAGGAGGAGGACCACGAGGAGGATCAGCACATGGATGCGGAGGATGAGGAGACGCGGGCATAGTTGACCCACAATCCTGCGAGGGCTCTGACGTCGGCGCGAGCGGCGGCGGCGACTGCAGGGGCGGCAGGAGGCACTTGCTAGGGATTGGCGGGGGCGGCATCGAGGCCAGTCTCTTGCGCGTCTCCTCCTCGCTCGACTGCGCCTTCAGCTTCTGCACCTCCTCATCGCGATGCTGACTGTACGACTGCTCCCAGATAGGCACAACGTAACCTCCGCGGGCACCCTCCCCCATGCAAACCACTTACAAAGCCCGCGCCCCCTCCTTCCCCGTGGAGGAGGGGGAGAGACGGGCGACGAAGGGGGACGAGGGCTCCGATGATTGCATTGTGACCGGGTGTTGTCGGCTGCATCTGCTGCTGGTGCTGGGCCTGCTGGGCCTGCTGCTGGTGCTGATGCTGGGCCTGCTGGGCCTGCTGATGGTGCTGGGCCTGCTGGGCTTGCTGCTGGTGCTGGGCCTGCTGCTGCTGCTGCTGCTGCTGCTGCTTGTGCTGGGCCTGCTGGGCCTGCTGCTGGGCCTGCTGGGCCTGCGTGGCGGCCAGCTGGTCGTGATTGGCCTGTTCGGCCCACTGCTGGCCCTCCGCGTCATCGTCGATCACCTCGACCTGTGTGGCCTGCTCGGCGGCCAGCTGGTCCTGCTGGGCCGCGTCGACTGGGCCCGCTGCTGTCGGTGCTTGGCCAGCTGCTGGCGCGGCGGTCGGCTGGTCGACGAGGCGGACCCATGGTGGGGGGGCGCCCGAGTCCGTGACGAACACGCTGCGGGGGGGCGCCATCTGTGCAGGAACCGTGCACCTGAAAGAAACTCTGAGCCACGCATTTCAGATAACACGATATTGCAAACGCATTTCCAAATAAGGAACGAATTGGGCTTTCCTGACCACGGCGAGCCTCGGCCACGAATAGATCCCCCGACCTAGATCAAGGGACGCCCCGACAACTCAAGCATCTCCCGAGACCAGTCCTTCTTTCGGCGTCTTGACTGTGTGTGTAGCGGTCGGCAGCCATGGCCCTGCGCTCCTTCTCCTCCTCATCCTCCCCCTCCTGCTCCTGCTCCTCCTCCTCCTCCTCCTCCTCCCCCTCCTCCTTATAATGTCATCCTTCGATGCTTGCCACGCTCCTCGCCATCCCCCTCCTTGTTACCCTCCTCGCCTTCCCCTCCCGACATACATCCTTCTCAGACGAACGCGGGGTTACTCGCGGCTTCAGGTGATTCTCGAATCACGCGTGCCGTCTGCCCTGCAGGGAACGGTCCGAGGAGGGAACGGCGGGGAGATGCGGGCGGGGCGGGCGTGACCACAGGAGAGCGGCCAACGATGCATTTTTCTCGCACCGAGTGGGCGAGGATCCTCGCGCCTCGCCCCATGCCTAGCTGCGCCACTCCTCATCACCTCGAGCGAATACGTCGGGGCTGCTCCGGGCCAAACTCAGCGGCGTCCAGTCCTTATTTCCGATGCACCCATCGAGCTGGGGACTGAGGGGTGGGGCAGTACATTCAACCCGTATCATATAGTAAGGATGCAAGGGCCTTGGAGGCCCATGTTTATTATTTCCGAACGAGGTTGGCCAGCGAAAGTCGCTAAGGATGTGTCGAAGGGGCAAGGGTACCCCTGGGAAGGTTGCCCATACTTACTATGCGGGTTGACTTTCACGCTCGAGTGAGGGATCAGGGAACGGAGAATGAGCCCACAAGAGGATGATGATGATGAGGAGGAGGAGGAGGGACAAGGAAAAGCGTAAAAGGGCAGAAGCTAGCGAGCACGAGGAGGAGGAGGAGGAGGAGGAGGAGGAGGAGGAGGAGGAGGGAGGAGGGAGAAGGGGGGTTGTGGGAGGAGGGGTCTGGCAGGAAGGGTCTGGGAGGAGGGGGGGAGGGGGGGAGCTGGCGAAAGAGGATTCATTCAACCCAGTTGTCCTGGGCTCCGGAGGCGGGGCTCCTCCTCTGCTTGATGTTCTCGGTGGGTTCCGGAGCCGTCTCTGGATCGCGCACTGCAGCTGGCCGTTTCCTTGATGATCTCGGCGCTGGTGAGGATGGCGCCGCTGGCTCTGGTGACGTCGGCACTGGGGGCGCCCTGACCTTGGGAGTGGACGGGCACTCGTCGGCTGCTGCAGGCCTCTTTATGATAGCTGCAGCAGGCTTCTTCCTACGCGGAGTGGGGGATGAGGACGAGGCCGAGGGCGAGGAGGAGGAGGAGGACGGACGGACAGGAGATGATAACGAGGACAGGTTGGATGGGGAGACCGAGGACGAGGGGAGGAGTCGGGAGGGCGGGGACGCGAAGCCAGAGGAGGAGGAGGAGGAGGAGGAGGAGGAGGAGGAGCAGGAGGAGGAGGAGGTGGAGGAGGAGGAGGGGGAGAGAGGGGGAGACATGAAGGATCTAAGATGTCTGCGGCAACTCACGGGATCTTCCCATGCCATCTTGTTGGCTCTGGCGAATCGACGCCAGTCGACGCTACATCTACGCTAATCGACGCTACATCGACGCTATTCGACGCTAAATCGGCGCCATCTCACGACTCCCAGACGCTAACCGAGGGTCTACAAGGCCCCCGTGAGTTGCTACCGAAGGAGATCGACGAAGGAGGGAGCAGCAGCAGCAGCATCTCTGTCCTCGACACCGTCTTGCGGTCCTTGAGGATGTCTTCCTTCATGGCCTCAATCTGGTTCCTGCTGGCGCCTTCGGCCGTGGGGGGAGGGCAGCCCATCTACCTTTCCTCCAGCCTTCACGCCCTGCACCACCCTGCGTCCCTTCCTTTACCCTTCCCCCTCACCTCCACCCTCCAGCTAGAGTTGACATCCCCTCGCCCTCAACATCCCCGCCCCCAGCCCCCCCCCGAGCCCCCGATGGCCTCCAACATATTTGTCCGCGAGGCTGCGCGCGTAGTGGAGGCACATCTCGGGAGTGTCGAACAAGTGGATCATCAGCTGCACCACCTGGGGTCCATGCCACACGTCTCGCGCTCCCCTGGTATCCTATCCCTCCTCCCCCCCTCCTCCTCCTCCTCCTCCTCCTCCTCCTCCTCCTCCTCCTCCTTCTCACCGTCCACCTTCTCCTCCTCCTCCCCCTCCTCCTCCGTCGCCCCCCCCTCGTTCTTCTCCTCCTTCTCCTCAACCTCCTCCTCCTCGTCTTCAGCAACATCGCCGCTCTCGTCAGCCCTCGCATTGCATGTTGTAGTCGACCCTTCCGTTTCCACCCCCGTCGTTTCCACTCCCCCCCTCTCCTCTCCCCCATCCGCATCTCAGCCCCCCTTTCCCTTTCCAGCTGGAACCCTAGTACCTGCGGCTTCTCCTCGCGTTCGTCTCTGATCCTCATGAGGGGGTTGCCCCGATCCATCGACTTGACGATCTTCACGCCAGTGCCCTCGTCCTTCCAGAGCAAGCCACCAACTCCTCAGGTGGAGCAGGGAGGACGAGGAGGAGCAGCAGTAGGGGGGTGGGGTGGCTATCCGCTTTGGGTTAGCAAGGGTTACTGTCGGAGGTCGGGAGAGAGGCACGCAACCTGGCATGCAACTCACCACCCTAGTTGATCGGCATGCCTTAAAATGTTTCACATGCACGTTCACATACGCGAGGCCACTGTCCGCATGTCAGTGTACGACTTTCAGCTGAAACCGCCCCAAACGCAACTCATTGTGGTATATCGGCTTCAGTTTGCGATCCGCTGTTTACACCCTTCAGCTTCGTTGACATCTACCCACGGCCCTGGGAGGAGTAGAGGGATGATCAGCATTGAAACGGGGATGGGGAGATGAAGGAGAAGGAGGAGGATGAGGAGGAGGAGCGGGAGGAAGATCGACGGGACGAAAGAGATCAACCAGGGGAAGAGGAGGACCCGCAACAGCAGCAGGAGGGGGTGGCGAGGAGGTTGCTCAGGGGATGAGAAGAATGAGGAAGAGGAATAGGACAGGGAGTGGGAGAGACGACCACCAGTCCAGACCGCAAGATCTTCTGGACGTCTGCGCCCAGGGAGGTCGGCGGCTGCTTGGCGTCTGCGCCCAGGGAGGTCGGCGGCTGCTTGGCCACTGGAAGGTCCTCGGTGAGCACCTGATGGACGGGCCGCGTCATGCCGTCGACGGGCCACACCGCGATGGCTGGGTCGGACGCGGCCTGGCCGTGGATCAGCTTCGCGTACTCCTTCTCGCCGTCGGCCCTCCTCCTCCACGGCTGGCCCACGTCCTCGTCGTAGCCGAACTCATACGGCAGCTCCTCTCGCGGACGGGGGTGGGAGGGCGACCATGACGACGAAGGGTTGAGTTGCGGGCTCATCGGGGGCCCGAAGATCCAGTGAGGGATTGAGGAAGAGAGGTGGGGGGCTCCAGTGAGAGGAGCGTGCGTATAATTACCCAGCGGGTCAGGGGGCCTACTTTGGGGCAGCCGCGGGGGCGATGACGGCAAGGGGATGGAGAGAGAGAGAGAGAGAGATCTCGAGAGAGGGTAGGAGAGAGGATATTTAATTTTGCAAATAGGGACGAGTGAGTGCGAGAGGGAGAGAGGGATAGAGAGAGACGGAGCGACGCAATGAGAAAGACTGAGCTCCTTCACTCCAGCAGCTGGCTTCTTCATCATGATCCCCGCCGTGTTCGCCGCAGCTGGCTTCTTCATCATGATCTCCGCCGTGTCTGTAGCAGCTGGCTTCTTCTCCCTGGGCTTGTCGTCCTCCTCCTCCTCCTCCTCCTCCTCGTCAGCTTTCTCGTCTTGCTTTGTGGCGTCCTGCTCCGCCTCTTCTTCCTCGTCTTCTTCGCCTTCCTCCTCCTCCTCGCCTTCGCCGTCAGCATCCTCTTCTGGTATCTCCTCTATCTCCTCGCCGTCGCGTTGGCTCTCGCGTCCTTGCGAGTCCTGTGATCTCTTCCTCGAGAGCTCCTTCCTCGTCTTTTTGCTCAGCTCCTCCAGGGCGCGGGCGGGAGAAGAAGGGGGCGCCTCCTTCGAAACGAAAGGGGGGGACTTTTACCTTTACCAGCTAATCGTGGTGACCTGCTGAGGGGCGGGGCACGAAGGAGGAGGAGGAGGAGGGGGAGGAGGAGGAGGAGGAGGAGGAAGAGGAGTAGGAGGAGCAGAATGAGGAGTAGGAGGAGGAGGAGGAGGAGGAGGAGGAGGAGGAAACGATCTCGTCCTCCGACCATGCAGGTTAAGAGCTTAACGACTTACACCGTCCCTTGACTCGCCCTGGATCGGCCGCGATTTGCTCCAGATTTCCCTGGTCTCTGGATTGACTCGGATTTGCCAAGATTTCCTCCCTCCTTCCCCTCTCCCAGCCAGTCCTTCCTCCCTCCGCCGCCCTCCCCCCGCCTCTTCCCATCCCCCTCTCCCTCTCATTCCTCCCCTCCCCCTCCTCCCCCATTCCCTCGCCTCCTCCGTCCGCGGCGGCCGTCCTGGCACAGTCTGATGAGCCTCCTGGCGACCAGCTCCTTGAACTCGCGAAGGTCCCTCTTGTGGTTCACGATCTCGCGGGGGCGGGCGGGGGCAAGCAGGGGCCGGAGGAGGGCGGGCGGTGAGGGGACGGACGAGGTACACTTAGCCACGCTGACACTTTGCAAGCGGGGCGCGGCCAGCGAACGCAGCCAAGGATGGGCCGGAAGGATGCAAGGGTAACCATGGAAAGGCGTTCATCCTTACTATGCGGGTTGACTCTACACCCGATTTGACTCCGTCCTCCACCCCCTCTCTCCTCCCTCCTCCTCCTGCTCCTGCTCCTCCTCCTCCTCCTCCTCCTCGTCCTCCTCCTCCTCCTCCTACTCCTCTTCCTCCTCCTACTCCTCCTCCTCCTCCTTCTCCTCCTCCTCTTCCTCCTCCTCTTCCTCCTCCTGCTCCTCCTCCTGCTCCTCCTCCTCCTCCTCCTCTCTCCCTCCTCCCTCCGCCGCCGCATCACCCCTCCTCCCTCATCCCTCCCCTTCCCTGCTCCTCCCTCACCCTCCATCCCTTCGCCCTCCTCCCTCCGCCGACGCCTCACTCCTTCCCAGTATAGTACCCCCCCTCCCTCCACCTCCCTCCCATCGCCTGCCACTTCTTCTCGGTGGCGACCTGCTCTAGCGCCGACTCCACGGCAGCCTTCTTGAAGAAGAGGATCTCGTTCACCTTGGGAGGAGGAGGAGGAAGAGGAGGAGGAGAAAGAGAAGGAGGATGAGGAGGAGGAGGAGGAGGAGGAGGAGGAGGAGGGGGAGGAGGAGGGGGGAGGACGGAGGAGGAGAGGAGGAGGAGGAGGAGGAGGAGGAGGAGGAGGAGGAGGAGGAGGAGGAGGAGGTGGAGGAGGAGGAGGAGGAAGGAGGAGAGGAGGAGGAGGAGGGAGAGGAGGAGGAGGAGGAGGGGGTATTGGTTTTTTTTTTTGGAGGGGGACAAAGGATCCTCTAGGAGGAGGGGTAGGATGAGGACGCGGCTTCAGGTCAGGTGGAGGAGGGGGAAGAGGAGGGGCTAGGATATGAGGAAGAGTTTGCACAACTTTTTTTTCTTTTTTTTACGTGTGGGTTTTCAAGAACACGGGATTGGGAAACAGTTCAACATCTTCGAAATGAGGTGCGGGGGGGGGGGGAAGACGAGGTAAAGAAAGATAAGGAGGACGGTCACCTTCTTGAGCTCCTCAAGGAGGAGGCGCAGCTCGTTGATGCGGGCCTCCACGTTCTTGTCCGTGAAGGCCTGGGATCGGGCAGGCAGGGGAGGAGGAGAAGGATGAGAAGGGATGAGGGGGTCGAGGGAGGGAGGGGGAGGAGAAAAAGGAGTAGGATGATGATGAGGAGGAGGAAGAGGAGGAGGAGGAGGAGGAGGAGGAAGAGGAGGAGAAGGAGGAACGAGAGACGAGAGGCAAGGGGGGACAGGAAGAGGGGAGGGAGGAGGAGGAGGAGGAGGAGGAGGAGGAGGAGGAGGGAGGATGAGGAGGCAGGTGGAGGGAGGAGAAGGCAGGAGGAGGGGGAAGAGGGAGAGGGGGCGGCAGCTCCGCGCTCCTTCCTCCCTTCCCTCATTTCTCCTTCCATCTCAATCCTTCCCCCGTGTTGTTCCAGCAGTCCCTTGATCCTCCCTCCTTCGATCGATCTCCTCCGCCCCCCCCACCTCATCCTCCTCATTCCCTTTCCTCCCTGCCCGCCTTCACGATCGGCGTGTCGACCGCCCACAGGCCGATCGCGCGCGCGATGGCGCGCGCATCGCCGCAGGCTTTTGCCTTTGGCATGGGGCCGGCCTGGGCCTATAGGCGGCGGCGAAGCGCCCCCTCTCCCCTCCTCTCTCTCTCTCTCTCCCCTCCTCTCTCTCTCTCTCTCCCCTCCTCTCTCTCTCCCCTCCTCTCTCTCCCCTCCTCCCTCTCCTCCCTCTCGTCCTCCTCCTTCTCCTCCTCCTCCTTCTCCCCTCCCCCCTCCTCGGGTCCCCCTCCTCCCTATATGTGTGTATATATATGTATATATATATATGTATGTGCGCATGTATGCATGTATTCACACATGTGTTATACTGTTCCAATTTATGTATATATCCTTGCATGTATACACAACTATACGATCTGCTTACACATCCGAAACCATCTACCTAGTATATACACATATTTATATATACATATATATATATATATATATATATATATATATATATATCGGGTGATCAAGGGTGGGTACCTATATAACACAACAGCATTTTACGCCCGCGGTTCCCAGGGGTGTAAAACACGTTCGCCGACTGCCGAAAGCTGTTGCGTGTTCCGGGGCACAGGGACGCAAAACGAAAATTTGTCAGGGGCGGGGCCGGAAAATTTAAGCCCCCAAAACATTTTTAAGGCCGGGGCTTAAAATTTAAGGTCGGCGACCCTCTGGGTTCAGTATTGCATTTGCCCGTCACCCAATCAGGTGTCTTTGAAAACGCTGCCATGTGTTACAGTTCTACATTCCTTTCCGGGTTCGTGGGTCGATCATGTTTTTAGGGGGGGGGGGGGGGGGGAGGAAGAAAGAGGCCTCTTTCTTCCGTAAGGTAAGGTTCGATTCCCCTCCTGCCACGGCCGCGACGACCATGACCGCCACGTCGACCGCCTGCGGCGGCGTCGGCGGCGGGAGGCCTCCTCATCCCCGATCCTTCCTCGTCCAACACTCGTCATCCCAATCCTTTCGCCCTTGCCCCGTGCGCTGCTCCTCCTTCCCCTCCCTCCTCATCATCCTTGTCCTCCTCCCCCTCCTCCTCCTCCTCCCCCTCGATCCGCCCTCTCCTCCTCCTTCCCCTCGTCCTCCCCCTCGTCCTCCACTCGCCCCCCATTTGTTTTCCTCCTGTAGCTGTTTCGGCTTTCAGGGGGCGAGGAGTGGCGAGGGCGTAGCGGCTGTTCCGGCTGATGGCGATCGCCGCTGGGAAGTGCGGGCGGAAGGCCGCTGCCGCGGCGAGTGGCCGCGGCCGCGGCGGCCAGGAGGGGAGCGAGGGCCGCCGCGCCGCCGTGGAGGCCAACCAAGCGCAGCTCGTCGCCTCCGAAGGTGGCACGCTCCAGCTGTCGCCGGAGGAGTCCGCGTGCAACGCGACAATCCACGAGGCCGCGATGAAGGCCAAGCAGGCGGTGCTGGGACACGAGGTCTTCCAGGGGATCATGGAGATGACGGCCATGGCGATTCACGACGGCGAGGGCGACAGTGCGCACACGGTCGGCCAGATCGCCCCTTTCTCCGATGGCGGGTTCAAGGCGGCGATGGAGAACGCAGGCAGCTACACAGCGGGCATGAACTTCCTCCACCTCGATTTGCATTACAGCGCGACGCCGGGCATCCCCCTCATGAAGAACCGCATCGATCACTTGATGAATACGTACTTCGACGCGCCTAGGTTCATGCCCCGCATCCTGAAGGTTGTCGTGAGCGGCAAAAACGAAAAGGTCTTGGAGCTCGGCCGCAGCGGCCAGCTCAAGTGCATCACACCGGAAGAGATTCGCATGGCCCTCATCTTGGCAGTCGCCAGGGACGTCGCGGCCTCCGTCGAAAATACAGTCCTGTTGGAATGGGCTCGAGCGATTCGTTCCACGACGGTGCAGTTCACCGCTCAGTGGAGGGAACGAGCGGGAGGGGAAGATGAGGATGAGGATGAGGAGGAGGAGGATGAGGAAGAGGAGGAGGAGGAGGAGGAGGAGGAAGAGGAGGAGGAGGAGGGGGGGAGGCAGCACAAGAAGGAGGAGGAGGGGGCTGGGGGGACCGCGAGGAGGAGGAGGAGGAGGAGGAGGAGGAGGACGAGGAGGAGAAGGAGGACGAGAAGGAGGAGGAGGACTTAGGTTCATACCAGCGGCGACGGCGGAGGACATGCACTGGCTGGCCGTCAACGAGCGTGAGCAGATATCGCACGATTTCGAAGCCATGCGGCGCTCGAGCCTCCAGAGGATGTGCGAAGTGGTGTTGTTCAAGCAATCGAGGGACAAGGCCAGCGGCCAAGCGCTCACCGTCGATCAGGTGGCGGAGCTGTACTCGCAGAAGGTGAGGATGTCCAACGTGTCCGAGCCGGTTAGCAGGAATTTCGTGCTGTCGGCCATTCGGGTGCACAAGGTGTTGTTCTCCGTCCCCTTCATTCGCATTTTCCTCGTGACTTGCGAGGACAAGCACGGCGTGAGGAACCCGTTCGACAGCATTCAGAAGCTCGACATCATCGGCATGAGGTTGAAGGACAGTGCCGACCTGAAATGGGCGATCACTTGCTTGTACGACATGTGGCAGATGGGGTCGGTCGGCGAGACCATTGGGGAGCGCCAGCTGAAGGGGCAGGCGCCAGGCATGCAGGGTAAAGGCTTGGTGGAATTGGCCATGCTGAAGCGGTCCTTGCGCGACGTCCTGCTGAACGACTTCGTCAACGCAAAGGGCTACGCGCCTGAGGTGCTCAGCCAGATGCAAAGCCTGACCGTCGACATCGCAAGCTACCGTAGGACGTTCGGCATGCCTGGCAAGATTGCCCCCGCGGACCTTACCTGTCGCGCCGGGTGGAAGGACCCCCCCTCCTCCTTATCCTTTTCACTCTCATCCTCCTCATCCTCCTCGTCTCCCTCATCCTCATCCTGCAGTCAGGAGTCCGCGGAGAAGGTCTTCAGGCTGCTGGAGGACTTAGGGGCGGCATCAAGGTCCGAGGGCATCGGCCGGGCGGAACCCGACGACGACTCGGGCGGTCGGGTCGGGCGGGCCCCTCGGGCGGCCAGGGAGGGGGGGGGAGGTGATGTCCAGGAGCCTTGGGCGGCGTCGGGGTTCGGGGTTCCATCGCTCAGGATATCGTGTTCGCCTCGGAGTACGATGGCTACCTCAAGAAGAACCTTGTCTTCAGGAGGAGCCCCCAAGAGATGCTCGCGCACCCCCCGTTCAGCGACATCTTGGCTTCGGCGGACGAGAGCTACCGGAACGAGATCGGGGCGGTTCCCGAGGCCGCAGAAGTGACGACGGTCGTGGTCGAGGACGAGCCCATCGTCCACTGCGTGGAAGCGGGGCACATCCCGCTCGTGAGCAGCACCAACGAGGAGATCCACATCGCGACTGTCGACGAGGCCACCATCTCGAAACTCAAGCGCCTGAAGAAAGACGTGTTCCAGCGGGTCCGCACCCAGGTGCAGTTGCGCGCGCCTCAGTCGCCGCCGGGCGAGGGGGCGCCAGGTTTACCTTGAGATCGGCGGGTGCAGCTCGACGCGGTTTGCCCGCCGCGATCGGGGTGCGAGGCGATCGGCCGATGTCTAATCCTCCGCCTCATCCCTCCTACTCGCCTCCCCTTTCCCTCCAGCGATGCCCCTCTCCCCCCGCCCCCTCGCCCGACGCCTCCTTCCTCGCTTTTTTTTTTTCTTCTCTGGACGCTTCGCGCATCCCCAAGCCCGACAGCCCATCCAACAACGATGCCCAGGCGAGTTGAGGTGTTGTTGTGAGAAGTTGTCGGAAGTCTCTTGGAGCCATCTTGGAGCTATCTTGGGGTCCTCTTGGGGCCCTCTCGGGGGCCGCTTCGGGCTCTTTTGGGGCCATCTCGGGGCCCTTTGGGGTCTCAGAGACCCTTTTGGAGCCATCTTGGGCGATCTTGGCAGAAGGGAAGGAGGGGCTGTGGAAGCCCAGAGGGCTGGTGGGTTTGGCGGCGGAGACTCAGGTTTCCCGAGCCTGCCACCGAGACCGAGCTGGCGACGCTCATCAGGGAGAGCAGCGCCTATCACGAGGGCTTTAAACCGCAGGTGTCGAAGACGAAGAAGTACATCGGTGTGTTCTACGACCAGAAGGTCGCCGGCCAAGGCGACGCGCGGCCGAACGCGAGGCCGCCCTACTTGAGGAACGCGCACATGGAGAAGCACATCTGCGCGGCCATCAAGGCGGCCCCGGTTGCTGCGGATCCTGAGGAGCAGGAGTGCTATCGTCAGCGCGTTGCCCTGGGCCCTGGCCGGGCGCTCGCCCTGCCCGCCTTGGGGCAAGGCGTTCGCCTGGGGGGGCCAAGGGCAGGTGCGGGGGGATAGCCGCACCAGGATAATGCTCCGAAGCACTTGCCCGCGGAGCTCGCGTTCTTCGTGTGCGACGGGGGGAAGACTGGGCAGGAGACGACGCTCGTGAACAAGTTCGTCGACGAGAGCAACAAGCCCTACCTCAAGTCCAAGCACACAGTGACGGTCATCTACTCGGAGGAAAGCGTGGTGAACCGCCTCAAGATCAAGCGCAGAACCACGGCTGGCGCGCTCCAGGTCGAGAAGATGTACATCGTCACCGGCAAGGCGATCGAGATCGAGGACAAGGCCAGGCTCGCGTTGAGCGGCACCACTGTCGGGGAGCACATCAGTTGCGCCTGGAGGTCCTGGAGCGACCCGAGCCATTGGACGATGAAGCGCTAGCACAAGGCGACCATCATCACGAAGAAGGACACCATTGCGAACGGTGGCCGCGGACCCGGTCACGATGAGGAGGAGGAGCGCAAGGCGGAGAAGGAAGAGGCCAAGGCCATCACGCCGGAGAGCGAAGAGCAGGTGTTCTGGTGGGCACCGCCGCCCACCCTGCAGGATGAATGGATCCACAACTTCAACCTTCGCGCGGTGGTCGACCTCACTCCCGGGGATGGCGCCAGGGCGATGCGCTGCATCAAAAATAAGATCCCATACGTGGCCATCTGCTTCAACCAGGAGAACGTCGAAGCCTTGTACGACCATCTCTTCAAGGAGACCATGAAGGAATCGTTGAACGAGGGCTGCAAGCAGCTCTACTCCTCGGAGCTGGCGGCCGTCGTCGTCGACAGCCAGAAGGCTGAGACCGAGGAGAGCGGCACGGACACGGCCGACAAGAAGAAGGGCGCGAAGAACAAGACCGGCAGCAGCGGCGGCAGCAAGGACGGCGGTGGCAGCGGCGCCAGCGGCGGCGGCAGCAAGGACCCTATGGACCGCTCGGCACTGGTGGATCGCATCCGCGCGCTGGCTGGCGGCCCCGCTGCCAAAAGGCGCAAGAAGGAGAAGGCTGAGGATGACGCCGCTGAGGGTGAAGATGGTGCGGACTCCGTCTCCGACGTCGAAGAGGAGGTGTGATGGTGTTGAGCGGTGGTGGACGAGTCTGGCTAGCGGCGGTAGCGAGCGTTCTCGCTGAGGGCCTGGCCGAGCGCGCGCCGCCGGGGGGAGGAGGAGGAGAAGGAGGAGAAGGAGGAGGAGGAGGAGGGAACGACGCTCGTCTGCAGTCCGAGGCGCCCCGTGGCCGATCAGCGAGGCCGCGGGCGCTTCCATTTGATAATGGCGCCGCTGCCAGCAGCACAATGGCACACTGCAGGGTCTCGGAGCGTGACCGTGCCTGCTGGCAGCCCGCGCCGCTTCGGGGGCCAGGGCGAGTTGCGTGCCGCTGGCTGTGACGTTTCGCAGCAATGACGTGCCGCTTGGGTGACGTCACTACCCTCCTCATCCTCCTGCTCATCCTCGTCGTCGTCGTCCTCATCGTCATCTCCCTCCTTGCAGTCGCTCGTGCTGCCTGGTCGTCCGCTCCCCTCCCCTCCCGCCCCTCCCACGGTCTTCGTCGTCGTCGTCGCCGCCCCCCCCCCTCCGGCCCGCCTGCCAGGAGGCGCGCCGAGAGCTTCGGCGAGGCGCCTCGCGCGCGCCGCGCGCCCGCCGGGGGGGAGGGCGAGGGGGGGGATGGCGAGGATGAAGGAGGGTGAGGAGGAGATGGGCGGCGACGACGCACGCGCGCGACGACGATGACGACGACGGTGGCGACGGCGACGACTCGTGACGATGACGACCGCGACGACGGCGGCGGCGACGGCGGCGGCGGCGGCGAGGACCCCGGGGCCTCGGGCGGCGCCGCCCGAGGCCCTGAGGTCCTCGCGCCCTGCCGATGGGACTCCCAGTGGCCCCTGTAACGATCGATACCGCTGCTCGTTCTGCTGGAGAGCCTTCGTCGCCACGGCTGGATTCGCGTCGAAATTCTGGCCAGAACGCGACCTGGGAGACTAATTGGTGTTCCATCGGCTGGGGGGGGACGAGAGTCGCATCCTGAAGAGCCCAAGAGGATGCGAGGATATTCAGGAGGAGGATGAGGAACATTCGCCTGAACAGTCGGAGGACAGGTCCGAGGGAGAAGGGAGGACTTCGACGCCCACGTCTTCGGCGCTAGCACTCGAGCGCACTCGCACTCGCACGACGGGCCTCACTTGTGGGCCTTGGGCTTGGCCCTCGCGGCGGCCGTGTTGGGCTTGGCCTTCGGCTTCACCCTCGCGGCGGCCTTGGGCTTGGCCTTCGACTTCTTCTTCGGCATGGCCTTCGGCTTCTTCTTCTTCGGCATGGCCTTCGACTTCTTCTACGGCATGGCCTTCGTCTTCGTCTTCGGATCGATGTGCTCGTCGAGGGGGTCGTCGAGGGGGCTCGCCTCGGCCTCGATCAAGCTGGAGGGGGGCGGCGTCCAGCGCCACTTTTCTTCCACCTGATCGCCGTCCCAGTTCAAACCGACGAGGGCCCCACGCCATCCCTCGCGTATGTCCCTCCCACGCCACCTTTTCATCTCGACGAACGATTTCGGCGATGTCTTCTCTTGGGCAGCCTCGGCCTCGGCTGCGGCCTTGCCGCCGCCGCCGTTCGGCATGACTGTCGCGCGGGCCGTCGGGCGCTTCGGGCTTGGGCTGTCGGGCGTGGCTGTAGGCTTGAGCCAAAACCGCTACGGATGGTTCCTGACACCGCGTCGATCGTTCAAGGCGTCGGCGTTCACCTGGATGTTGCGATGAAGTCGGTGTTGGATCCTGACACTGCGTCGATCGTTCAACCTTTGACGACCGGCGGCTTTCCGAGTTCACCCTCGAACGCCCGCGCTGGGGTCGCCACCGCGCGGCCGCCTGTCGACACGCCTAGGCCCACGCTGGCCAGCATGTTCAGAACATCTCACGTTTCCTCCTCCACCTCATCCTCCATTCATTCCATTGCCGTTTTGGCTCAAATCGTATCCTGCGGGCCGCCCCTTGGCCATCCCGCGGGCCGCCCCCTTCGGCCCAACTTCATATGGTGGCGTGCCCGCTTCGAAGCACTGGAGATTGCGTGACTCTGTGCGCTGGAGATTGCGCTTCGGGAGATTGTGGCTGTCGACCTGATCTCGGAGCGCAAGCCGTTGGAGAATGGCACGCGCCGCGGTCAAAGTTGGCGTCGATCTTGGCGACGTCATGAGCACCAGGGACACCGGCGATGACAAGAAGCCAGAGGGCGACGACATCTACGTGGCAGGAACGCGAGGTTTTTTCGCGTTCGCCTTGTTGTTCGGCATGGTGCATGGGCTGGAGAACCTGCACATCGTGAGTCGCACCCAACGTGGCTCGTGGTGGTCGTACCACAAGAAGCACGGTCACGTTGAGGCGTGGCCCGTGCGCTTCATCAAGCAGACAGGGCTCGTCGAGATGGGCATGCCGCTGAACCACCTACATCTGTGCGAGCGGAAGAGTGGCGAGAAGGGCAAGGGCGCTATCGCTTCCAGACTGGGACTCACGCACCACATCGACAACGACATCGAATGCCTTTGGTCGATGGTGCACGACGATGACAACATGTGGGCGAACATCGTCGAAGAGAAGGGCTTCTTGGTGATGTTCACTGAACTGAGGCCAGTCATGAATAACAAGTGGATGACAAAAAGCTTGCGCGAGTGCATGTGCGAAGCTGGCTCGTGGCAAGAAGTCGCCCGTCTCTTTGAGCTGCCGCATGTGGACGATCCTGGCGTGTGGGACTGGCTCGATCAGCAAGGCCCACCGCATCGCCGATATTCTGGCACAACGGTGGAGCGCGTCCGACAGGAGCTGGACAAATGGCTAGCATCATCTACAAGGCCTTTAACGTCCACGTGGGGTTCGCCACCGATTGTCCCCCGGCGTGAACGCGATGATGACGATGATGAGTGGCGTCGTCAAGAAGCACGCCGTCTCGAAATCAAATTCCGAGAAGAACTGGCAGCCGCAGACGCTAAAGCGCAACGCGATGCGGAGGAGCCCCGACAGCAAGAAAAAGCAGAAGAACGAGCTGAGCAAGTTCGACAACATGCACAACGCATCCGACAGCAAAAAAAAGCAGAAGAACGAGCTGAGCAAGTTCGACAACATGAAAAACGCATCCGACAGCAAGAAGAAGCAGAAGAACGAGCTGAGCAAGTTCGACAACATGAAGAACGCATCCGACAGCAAGAAGAAGCAGAAGAACGAGCTGCTGAGCAAGTTCTACAACATGCACAACGCATCCGACAGCAAGACGAAGCAGAAGAACGAGCTGAGCAAGTTCGACAACATGAAGAACGCATCCGACAGCAAGAAGAAGCAGAAGAACGAGCTGCTGGGCAAGTTCGACAACATGAAGAACGCATTGCAGCTCTTCGCGCTGAGGAGGATCGACTTCGCGCAACACAGGAACGGCTACAGCAGCAGGTGCTAGTCAGCGACGCTCTACGACAACGTCGAGAACAGGACGAGGCGCTTCACAACAACTTCCGCGCGTTGGAGGCCCAGGTGCAGGGTATGGCAGAAGAACTTTCACGCCGCAGTGGTGACTGGAAGCCGTGGAGCACGTGGGCCAGCAACGAGCGGTGCAACGACGGGTGGAACTACAAGAAGTACAAGAGGGCTATGGAGCACGCCATGCGGATCCGCCCGAGTCCAGCATGTGTGCGCCGCGTGGTAACCCCTATGTGCGCATCTTGTCACATCAATCAGCCTGGTGTGTACTGTCCATATTCTTTGCGCTCCCCATGTTGCCAGAGCGCTTCGTGGGCGGAGCGGGCCAGCAGCTCCAGCGCCAACGCCAACGAGTGCTGGCAACGCGCTTTGTGATTAACATTGGCTGATTCGGCCATCGCGTGCAGAAAAACGGCATCCTTTCCTCCACCTCCCCGCTTCCCCCCTCTCTGATGATGAGCCTCCGGGGGGGGGCTGAATTAAGTACTTCCCCCACCTTGTTTGAGCCGTGCGGCGCCTACAACGGCCCCAAGAGACCTCTCAGACCCCCTTTCCCGAAGGAGCCCCAAGAGCTTACTCCTCCTCGGCCCCCGTGGGAGGAGGAGGAGGAAGGGGGGGGGGGGGGCGGACGGATGAGGAGAAGGAGGAGGAGAGAAGAGGACGACGATGCGATTTTTCGGCGAAAGCCGACGCCGTTGCCCTGGCTGTTGAATTACCTGAATCATGTCTGAACGAACTACTCCTCCTCCTCATCCTCCTCCTCGCCGCCTCCTCCGGAACCGTCTGGCGCCAGGGCTATTGCGCTGCTGCTGTTGGAGCGCTGCACTGGGAGCAGAGGAACTCTTCGGAGGCGAATTGTGACCTCGAGCCTATTGGCACCAAAGTACCAACGCTTCCGGAGACGTAGGCCGGGCACCTATCGCACGGCACATGAGACCCCGGCTGAGCGTACCAGAGCGGCTCACACCTCTTCAGGCTGGCCACGCTCCACTTCTGCTCGAGAGTCGGGCCCTTGCCGTCGCCTGTCTGAATACCGTCGCTCCACGAGACGCTCCGCTTCTTCTTGGAAACGCCCGCAGAGCTCGAAGTGGCGTCGGTTTTCCGCTTCTTGAGCTTCGACGGGCCTGGCGGGCCCGCCAGCGAGCTCGACGGCGGAGGCTGCGCGGGCCGCTGATTGTCGCACATGATGCTGGGGTACACCAGCCTGCCCGCGAGCGCCATCTGCCCGAACTTGTAGTGCTTCTCCTTCAACGTTTCGGTGATGCCGTACAAGTTCTCGAGGTGCTTGAGCGTGGCCTGCATCTCTTCGCGCGACTCCTTGACACTCGGCCACGTACGGCGCCACAACTGGAAGCGCTCCTCGCTGTTGAAGACCTCCTTCATCAGGCCCATCTTGATGGACACGAACTCAGCGCCGAGGTGCTGGAGGTCGTCGTGCAGGAGCTTGTAGGCAAGGATCTGCGCCGGGCCCTGGGACTGCGGGCGCCCGCTGCCCGCCGGCGCCGCGCGCGCCGGTGGCGCCGATGGCGCCGGTGGCGCCGGTGGACCTGGAGGCGACGGCGGCGCCTCCGCCGCCCCTGAAGTCTTCTTCGGAGAATCCGAGAGCTCCGATGACTCCGAGTCCGAAGAAGAATCGGACGACTCCGTCGACGACGGCGTCGCCGGCGGCGGCGTGGGCGGAGGCCCCCGAGTCGCCTGCTGCGGCGTGGGCGGAGGCCGCGCCGTCGAAGCCGTCCCGCTGCCCTCATTCTTGGCGCCCTCGCTCCTGGTCGGCGTTGGCGGCGCTGGCGACGCCGGCGCTGGCGACGCTGTCCTGCTGGTCCGCGCACGGGGGCCCATAAGGTTCCGGGAGCCTTCGTCGCCGAACTTCGGCCAGAGGTCTTCAGAGACGGTCGCCCTGTCACGCCACAGCTTGCTGCCACCCCCGTCCTCCCACCAGCTGGCGAAGCGCCTGACCACGCCACGATGCTGTTGCTTGCAGGCCTTGTCCTCCGGAGACGCACACACCAGCTCTTGGTACTCCTTCGACGCCATCGCGGGGAAGGTGATGCCGTCGCGCATGAACAACATTCGGAAGAACACCCCGAACTTCTTCACCGAGGAGGGGTTGCACTTCTTCACCAGCCAGTCCTCCCGGAAGCGATAGGACACTAGGGGGAAGTAGACCACGTCGTCGATGCAGTTCTTGTGCTTGCTGGTGAACACCTCCATCATCGGCGAAGGCTCCGTCGTCGCGCGTCGCAGGCCCAAGGCCGCGCCGCGCAAGCAGGAACCCGTCGCGCGCCGGGCCGGCGGAGGCTCGCAGGCGCGCAGCCCGCCGGGGCGCGAGCAGGAACCCGTCGAGGTTCGCAGCTCTGAAAAACAAAGCCCAAATAGGTCTTTTTATTCTTTTTTTTTTTTTTTTTTTATTTATTTTATTCTTTTTTTTTGTTCTTATTTAGTGTATTTTTCTTTTTTTTTTTTTTTTTTTGTTTTTTTTTTTTTTTTTTTTTTGTTTTTATTTTATTTTTTTTTTTTTTATTTATTATGATATTTTTTTTATTTTTTCTGTTTTTTCTCTTTTATTTTTATACGAGGAGGAGGGTGAGGAGGAGGAGGTTAGGACCAAACACCGGACAGGACGCCCATGAGGACAATGATTTGCATGGTGGGGCTGGTTTTTTAAGCGGAACCCCAGGGGGAACGCGAGGTGTGCTTTTGGGCTTCCTCCCCTCCTCCTCCTCCTCCTTCCTCGTCCCCTCCCCCCATACCCGCCCCCTCCTCCTCCTCATCATCATCATCCTTCTCCTCCTACCTACCTACTAGTCAGTTTGAATCAATGCCGCATCCTCCTCTGCCTCCCTCCCTCCTCCCTCCGTCCCTCCTCCCTCCCTCCTCTCCTCTCCACTCCACCGCCTCATTTCATCTCCTCCCCTCCGCCTCCCTGGCCATCGTGTGCAGAACAAGAGCATCCTCTCCTCTCGTCCGCCTCCTCTTCTCCGCCATCTCCTCTAAGGCATAATCCGTGCCAGCTGCTTCGGCTGACCCATCCACCCTCAGCTGCTTCGGCTGACCCATGCTCCACCCCCGCCCAGCTTCAGAAGACATCGACACGACCATCCGTAACAACGGATGATATTTCTAAGGCTGATTGCCCAAAATGGGTGTTGGGGAGCATGCGAACCCTGTGGCCGAACCAGCCAACAAACGTTAAACGAGGCCGAACCAGCCAGCCCGACTGGCGCTGTCTCTTCAAACCGAGGACCCAACACCACAGGGTGGTTGGGAAAGCGACCTCCATCCGTGTAATTTCCGAAGCTGTTAAGACGAAGTGATGAAGATGGGAGGAGGGAGGGGGCAGCGGGAAGAAGGTGGGAACGCGGGGCGCTGTCTCTTCAAAACGAGGACCCAACACCACAGGATGGTTGGGAAAAAAGCCCTGCGGGGACCCCTCCTCCCTCCTCCTCCTCCTCCTCCTCATCCTCCTACCTCCTCCTCCTCCCTCCTCCCTCCTCCTCCCCCTCCTCCTGGGGAACGATTCTGAGCGGATTTGGGCCGCCGTTGTATCACTGCCGTTGTCTCAAACGGCTCTCCTCCGACCATTGCTCGGACTTCTTCTGATCGTGTGACGAGCCCCTCACAGACGTCACTGCTCCGAGGAGGGGCGCCACTGCTCCGAGGAGGGACGGGAGCGAGAGGACCGAGGAGCGAGGAGGTTCGAGGATCGAGGGCCATCCTCCGCTGGGTGTCCGAGGAGGAGGGGGAGGAGGGGGAGGGGGAGGGGGCTCAGGAGGAGGAGGGAGCTTCGGGGGGTGCCCGAGAGCCCAAAAACTGCACTCGCGACGACGACGACGATGGCAACGCCATGCAACGAACGACGACGGCGATCATGATGATAATATCGATGATGGTGATGATGGTTATGCGTGATGGCGACGATGGACGTGGCCTGTTTTGGCTCTACCCTAGCGGGCTTTGGACTGAGAGCTCGCCCAGTCTATACCATGGACGACTGGTCCATGCTCGCGATAGACACGCCGCCCCAGCAGCGGAAGCCCAAGGCCAAGGCGGCACCGAAGCCCAAGGCCAACGGGCGCCCGGCGCAGTTCGTCGTTCGGAAGTCGCCAGCAGCCGCTGTTCCGATCAAGAAGTCCAAGCGCTCGATGGCGCCGCCGGTCACGACAAGGAAGCCTGCCGTCTCAGACTCGCGCGGCGCCGGCAAGAAGTGGAAGGCCCCAGATGTCGTCGTTCTCCGGGACATTGATCTTGAGAGGGTGGTCTTGACGGGCGAAACGGATGGCAAGATTCTGTTCGGCAGTGATTGCGCGGGCATCGACACTGCTAAGCTCGCCTTGGAGTTGCTCGGCATTGGCAACTCCATTGTGCACGTGTTCGCATCGGAAATTGACTTCGCCACGCGCAAGGTTATCATTGCCAGCCACCCCGACTTGTGCGTGCTCTATGGAGACATAACCACCCGCGATAACGCGGCGGTCCCGCGGGTGGACTTGTACATCATCGGATTCCCTTGCCAGCCATTCTCTGTGCAGGGCATCCACGCGGGGATTGCAGATCCTCAAGGCCGAGGCATCGTGGTGTTTTTCGCCCTAAACTACATCCAGACCAAGCTACCGACGGTGTTCATCTTGGAGAACGTTGAGGCCCTGACTCACCAGAGGTTCCAGGAGGAGCTGAATGCCATCTTGAACTTTCTCGTCAGCCTCAAAGGCCCCGACGGTACCCCCGCGTACACTGTGAGCATGTCCGTCCTCGACATGTTGAAGGTCGGTGGCTTGCCGCAATCACGGCGCCGATTGTACATCGCAGGAGTGCTGTCCAAGAAGTCCAATGTGCACACGAGTTGGCCGAGCGAGATCCCATACACGCCAATCGAACAGATCTTGGACAAGCATTCGGACAAGCTCGGCACCTTGCCAGTCCATGACTACCAGATCCACAACTTCACCCGCCTGGTGGACAAACTGTCTCAACATCAAGACATATTCGCCAAGACCAACATGCTCATCGCCGAGCTTGACTGCGGCAAGACCAGGTCGCCGCAATACGGCTGGGGGTACGCTCCGTGTTTGACGCGCAACCGGTCTGGCGGTGGGGGCTTCTGGACCTTTGCCAAGCACCGATTCATGACGCTGAACGAGCTCGAGCGCCTTCAAGGGACCCCCCCGGGCCGCATCAACTACGAGGACGCGTGCAGTCCCCGCCAGTACGCTCAGATGATCGGGAATGCATTCTCTGTCAGCGTCGTCGGCCGCCTCACGAGGAACCTTATTGTGCAGGCTGGTTTTTTCAAGCGGCTCGCTGACCCGTGGCGGAGAGGCAGCAGTTCTGCATGACGCCTCGCCTCGGCGCGCAACGATGAACGGCGGCCGGCATATGTGCATACGTAAGTGTGCGTGCATGTGGGTGTGTAACTACATACATACGCATGAGTGTGTGTATATATATGTATGCGCATGTATATTATACATACATACATACATACGCATGTGTGTATGTATGTATGTATGTGTATACATACATACATACATGCATACATACATACATACATGTGTATATGTATACATACATACATGCATACACATGTATATACATGCATACATAGGGTATGTATGTATGTATACATACATACACATGTATATACATACATACATAGGGTATGTATGTATGTATACATACATACATAGGGAGGCCCATCAACCCGACGAAACCCCGTTTGCGCGCGAACGGGGTGTCGTCAACATTGAGCGCTCAATGTTGTCGAAACTTGGTGGGCTTAGGGCGCCCTTAAGGGTATGCGCGGAGGCGCGGGGCGGCCCAGCAGCCTGACGAAACCCCGATCGCGCGCGATCGGGGTTTCGTCGACATTGAGCGCTCAATGTTGACGAAACTCGGTGCGCGGGCCCTGCGGGGTGTGACGAAACCCCGATCGCGCGCGATCGGGGTTTCGTCAACGTCCACCGGTCGCCCAGGAGCGCGCGCGCACCGAGTTTCGTCAACAGTGAGCGCTCAAGGTTGACGAAACCCCGATCGCGCGCGATCGGGGTTTTCGTAGCGCACTTATGCCAGCGGTCCTGGAATCAGGCCTTTAAGGTATCTGGTATTTCGCGGCCCGTCGGGGCTCTTTCCTTTTTTTTTTTTTTTTTTTTTTTTTTTTTCTGTTTTTTCAATCTTTTTTTCTTCTTTTTCTCTTTATATCATTTTTTATTCTTTTTTTTTTTTTTTTTTACTTTTTTTTTGTTTGAGTGGTGTCTGTTGCGACTCAGACAGTCGGGGCCGGCGTGAGAAAACGTCAACGCTCCTTTGCCATCTTCAACCGTCGCCATCGTCAGCCCCCCCCCGTGTCTGTTAAGTCGCTACCATTTGATCATCATGGTCATCAGCCATGATCATCATCATCATCATGATCATCATCATGACGATCATCATCATCACCATCGATCATCATCATCATCATCAACACATGACTATAATATACTATAATCACAATGATAATCATACTCCACCCCGTGCGATGCGATGGCGACGCGACGATGATGGCGGCGGCGGGCATATGCGCATACGTAAGTGTGCGTGCATGTGGGTGTGTACATACACACATACGCATGAGTGTGTGTGTATATGTGTATTCGCATGCATATGTACACATACATACATACATACGCATGTGTGTATGTGTATGTGTATGCGTACGCATGTATGCATGTATGAGGAGGAGGAAGAGGAGGAGGATGAGCAGGAGGAGGATGTGCACCAGCAGGAGGAGGAGGAGGACGACGACGACGACGACGAAACGATCTTTCTGGCTAAAAAGCCGCAGCCGCTGGCTGCTAAATTCTCTGAATGTCTGAACTGACTTCCTTCTCCTCCTCCTCCTCCCTCCTCCTCCTCCTCCTCCTTCTCTCTCCTCGTCGCTCTCCTCCCTCCCTCCCTCCTCCTTCTCCTGCCCCTTTCCCCATCCACCTCCGCCTCCCCCCTCCTCCTCCTCATCCTCCTCATCCCCCTCATCCTCCTCCTCCTCCTCCCTCTGCCGCGGGAAGGCTGGCACAGCCAGCGCACGCGCAGAAAGGCGGAGGTGGAGGGAGGAGCACAAACAGGCTTAGGCGCCTCCCGCCCTCCTGGCGAGGTCCGCCTCTAGAATCTCGCGCCTGCCGCGGGCGTCGAGTGCCATGCGGCTCAGCCGCCCCTCTGCGGCCACCCTCTTCTCCATGATGCGTTGCGCGACGCCGGTCCAGTCCTCGAAGTAGCCGTGCAATTGGTAGATGGGAAGCCCTTTTCCCTGTCAGGCCCCCACCCTGCCCCCTATTCCCTTTCCCCCACCTCCGAGGGGGGGGGGCGGGGATATAAGGGCAGAGGGGGGAGCTTACCTGTATTGTTGTCCCCCCCCGTCCTCGCGCAACTTGCGACGCCAAGAGTGCGCCCAAGCCTGAGGAGAAGGGAATTGACACCACCACCACCACCAGTGACCAACAGCGCGAGGAGCCAGAGGGCGGGGATATACTAACACCGCCCTACTCCCCGAGGCGGGGATATATTATCCCCGCCTTGGGCAGGGGCATCATGGGCATCCTCGCTGGAGGTGGCCCCCCTGGCGGTGGGGGCGTCGCTTCTCCTTGCCAACCGCGCCTGTGAATTTTTCTGGCGATCCGACCACTGGGCCTCCGCCTCCTTCTCCTCGCGCATCAGCACCTCCAGCGATTGGTATGGGTCCTCCTTCTTCGCGCGAGGCCCTGCTGGTACTGGCCCTTTGGTACTGGCTTCGCCGCCTCCTTCGCCTCCGCGAGGAGGCCCCGCTGCTGGCCCTTCTGGCGCTGGGCCTTCTGGTCCAGGCCCTGCTGGTCACCGTCCTGCTGATAGCCCTGCTGCTGGCACTGGCCCTTCTGGTGCTGGCCCTGCTGGTAGCCCTGCTGGTCCTGGCACTTCTGGTGGTAGCCCTGCTGGCCCAGGGCTAGCAGGAGGGCCAGTTCCTTCGCCTTCGCCTTCACGAAACCCGCGTGGTCGGGCTCCTTCTTCGCGAGGCCTGGCTCCGCCGCCTGCTCCTCCTTCGCCTCCGCGAGGGCCTTCTGGTGCTGGACCTTATGGTCCAGGCCCTGCTGGTCACCGTCCTGCTGGTAGCCCTGCTGGTCCTGGCCCTGCTGGCGCTGGCCCTGCTGGTAGCCCTGGTGGTGGTAGCCCTGCTGGTAACCCTGCTGGTACTGGCCCTCCTGCTGGTAGTCATGCTCCTCCACCTCTTTCGCCTCCGTGAGGCCCGGCTCCGCGAGGAGGTATGGATCCCCCACCGCATTGTTGAGGAGATGACAGGGCGGCGGCCCGGGAGGCGGCGTCGGCTCCAGCTTCACCTTCTTTCTGAGATGAACGGGCGGCGACCCCGGTGGTGGCCTCGGCCCAGCCTTGCAGCGCAGCGCAGGAGGCCGCATCGGCGGGGCCCTGTCGGGAGGCCGCATCGGCGGGGGCCTGGGCGGCGGCAACATTCTGACGCCCCGCCTCCGAGAGCCGCTTGATGAAGAAGAGGATGAGGTGGGGGCGGGGGAGGAGGAGGAGGAGATTCCCTCTTCCTCCTCCTTCTCCTCCTCCTCCTCCTCCTCCTACTCCCCCCCCCCCCCCTCCTCGCTCTCCTCCCCCTGCCATCCTCCGAGGGGCGCGGAGATCATAACATCATAACATAGCGCATAACACATATCGTCATAGCGTCATAGCGTCTCGCGCCTCGCGGCCAATGCCTGGAAGCCTGGAAAGCCGCCTTCCTCGAGAGGGGCGGCGCGAGGGCGCGAAGATGACCAGATAACCGCACTATGAGTTTCGACAGTGCTCATCCGCAGCCGTTTGGGCTTCCTCAAGGTGCAGACGCCAGCAGCTCAACGCTGCACCCGCGCCGTGCCATGGAGCCATATGTTATGGGCGTCGCCATGTGTGCCGTAGGCGTGGTCGTGGGCGCCATGTGCGCCGTGAAAGTGCTCAGGCTCGCGGGAGACAGGCTCGCCGCGCACGGGCCCGAAGCGTCCGAGAACTGGTCCGACGATCCCGAGCCGCCGGCGGAGTCGCCGTCGTCGATCCTCCTGTCTGCAGCTACTGCTGACCCGAAAATTCCTTGGCGGACCCGGTGGTCCCAGCGCCGGGCGCCAGCGCCCGCAGGGTCGCCGCCGAATGGCCCGGAGAGTCCTGCAGCCCCCGCCCTGGCGGACGCGGTGGTGAACGCGTCGGCGCGGCCGCCGCCGAGCACACCTCCGCCGAGCGTACCCAGGCCCCCAGCAGGGCCGCCGCCGTCGGCCCTGCAGATACCGCCGCCGCCGAGGGTGCCCGCGCCGCCAGCAGGGCCGCCTCCAGGTGTGTTCTTTGCGGAGACCGTGGCGCAACGTGCAGATGGGGATGCGGCATGGCGTTTCTTCATGGATCACGGCTTCGTCGTGATCGACCTCGGCCTGGGCGCCGAGGACTTGCTCGCCTTGCACAGAGTTGCTGTCGACATGGCGTTGTTGGCGTCCATGCCCGCCACGAAGCACAATCGTGGGACGGGGCGCACGTGCGTCAACAGTATTCAGAATATCTACCGCGGCGCTTGGCAAGAGGCTCTCAAGATCATCTTGCGACGTCATCAGACCTCGTTTGTGCTTGCGGAGTTGGTCAAGGCCTACAACATCAAGTTTCACGATTGCGGCGGTGACTACGTCGAGCAAGGTGTGGACGACGCCACCGAGCTCGCCCACAAGAACCCGTGCGATTGGCATCGGGACTGCAACTACTACCTGCAATGGTTCTGTATATCAGTCCTGACGGCGGAAACAGACCTCCGACATGGACCGCTGTTTCTGGAGAGCTGGAGTACCAACAAGGAACAGGTGATTTTCCTAGGCAAGCCTGGGCTTTGTGTAATGAGATATGTGGAACTTGCACCGCGGCAGTGCAAACACATCCCGCATGCCGCGGGCGATGCCCAGTTTCCGCTTCTGCACTGGCAACAATGCCAGGCCAGATGCTATGACCCCCCAGGACCTTCTAGAGTTCATTGGTCTATAGACATCTGTGAGGGAATGGCCCACAAGGGGCCCCATTACACCATGCTTCGAATGGCCCACCTGCGGCCCGCGCAGTGTGCGTCTCAGCGCGAATTGATTTGCGCCAACAGAAGGTATCAGCTATATGTCAGGCTGAACGACCGAGTATCCTTTAGTGTGCATCTCTGCCGGCAGAGTTTTCGATAGCTGTTGCCATGTCTGTTTGCATGCACGCTCGCAGAGCGAACCGACCTTGCCTCGGGCAAGCCTTGGAGTGAAAAGAAGTGCAGCCTCTCTCTTCAGCGCTGGTGAGCGGTGTCGTCTGCCTCGCGGGGTCGGGCCAAACAAATAGCTATCGACACCCCAGGCTAAAATACCGAAGCGGTTTTAAGCGGAACCCCAGGAAACGCGAGGTGTGCTGGGCTCCCTCCCCTCCTCCTCCTCCCCCTCCCCCCCCTCCTCCTCCCCCTCCTCATCCTTCTCCTCCTACCTACCTACTAGTCAGTTTGAATCAGTGCCGCATCCTCCTCTGCTCCCTCCCTCCTCCCACCGTCCCTCCTCCCTCCCTCCTCTCCTCTCCACTCCGCCGCCTCATTTCATCTCCTCCCCTCCGCCTCCCTGGCCATCGTGTGCAGGACAAGAGCATCCTCTCCTCTCGTCCGCCTCCTCTCCTCCGCCATCTCCTCTAAGGCATAATCCGTGCCAGCTGCTTCGGCTGACCCATCCGCCTCA
>CAUYUJ010012157.1:0-12500 GCA_963575745.1 Prorocentrum cordatum | reverse complement strand
TACCACTACTACTACTGCTCCATTTACTACGACGGCCAGTATTACTATTACTACCTCTACGGATCTACTACTACTACTACTGCTCCATCCACTACGACGACTACTAGTGTTTTCTTTTCATATTACGACTAGTACTACTACTATTACTACTACTACTACTACTACTACTACTACTACTACTACTACTACTATTACTACTTCCCCTGCTACTACTTCTACTACGGCTCTTTCTACACGACTAGTACAAGTATTACCACTATTACTACTACTGCTACTACTACTACTACTACTACTACTACTTCTACTACTACTACTACTACTACTACTACTACTACTATTACTACTTGTGCGAGTACAAGTCCTACTACTACTACTACTACTACTACTACTACTACTACTACTACTACTACTACTACTACCACTACTACACTACTACCACACTACTGCGACTACTGCTACTATTATTATTACTACCACTACTACTGCTGCTGCTACTGCTACTGCTGCTAAGAACGTTCTACTCATACTTCTACTACTACGTCGTATTACGCCCTACCAGGACAAGAACAACTAAAACTACTATCACTATTTGTGCTACTACTAGTCGTATTTCAACCAGAATTTGTACTGGTAGTACTAGTACGAGGACGTCAATGACCACGACTACCTTACGACAGCCAGTGTTCCACACCAGTGGAAGCCGCTGTGGGAACTCGGCTCCACGCAGCGTGTATGTTTGTTCCTGCTGGGGAAACACCGACAACCGTAAGGGCGGGCTCCAGGTTTTTGCTGTGTTCGGTGCTTTGTTGCTTTGTTGCTGTGTTGCTGTGTTGCTGGGGGGGGTCAGCAACCGGGCGCCAGTGTGAGTTTTCGCCCCAGTAGCGAAAACGCGATCTGGTGACTTGGGTCCCAGGCACCAGTGTGTTTGTGTGTGTGTGTGTGTGTGTGTGTGTTTCGCCTTGTTGTTGTCGGAATGTTGACTGCTGGAGAATTATTTTTATTATTGTTGGACCCCTTATAGGCGCCCTGGCGCTCTCGCCGCGGCGCCGGCTACATTTTCATTGAAAATGAGACTCACGCTCGAGCGGTTCGGGGGACCGCCAAAACCGTCTCGAGCGTTCCCGCTCGAGACTTCCTCCTTTTTTATTCGAGGCTGGTGTTCATGCTCGCCGCCGAAAGCCGCCGTCCTAACAAAACCAGCGCTCCCGCTCGAGACTTCCTCCCGTTTTACCTTGGACTAGCGCGCCAGTCTTTCTCTCATCGGCGCCACCCCCAGCAAAAACAACGCTCCCGCTCGAGGCTCCCCCCTTTTTTATTCAAGGCGGTGCTCCTCCTCGCCGCCGAAAACCGCCGCCCCGACAAAACCAGCGCTCCCGCCCGAAACGTCTTTTTGTTTTGCGTTGGAGTGGCGCCCAACTTTCTTTTGAATTGGCGCCGCTCCCAGCCAGAACAATGCTCCTGTTCAAGGCTTCCTCCATTTTCCTGAAGACGGTGCTGTTCCTCGCCGCCGACAACCCCCGTCCCGACAAAACCACGGCTCCCGCTCGATACCGCCTCCCTTCTTACTCAAGGCGGTGTTCCTCCTCGCCGCCGAAAACCGCCGCCCCGACAAAACCAGCGCTCCCGCCCGAGACATCCTTCCGTTTTGCGCTGGATTGGCGCCCAATTCTCTTTTGAAGTGGCGCCGCTCCCAGAGAGAACAACGCTCCCGCTCAAGATTTTCTTGTTTTTACCTCGGGACGGTGCTGTTCTTCGCCGCCGACAGCCCCCGTCCCGACAAAACCACGGCTCCCGCTCGATGATTCTTCCTTTCTTACTCAAGGCGGTGTCCTCCCTCTTCCTTATCCAGCGAATTTCTTTCGTGCTCCATTATTATTCCTCCCCCTTCTACCCGTCTTTCAGGGGCTGCACTAACTACGCGTGGCAGGCAGGGAAGATATACCCCCAAATGGGTACGATCGAAAACGACGAGGGCGGCTACCGAGGGTTTGGGATATACGTATTTATTAACTCGTGAGCAGATAGGAGCGAACAGTCTTAAACTGATTGTTGCTGAATTCACATTTTTGAAGAATAAGTATTGTTGATCCCCCCTCACCGGTGCATGTGTTTTTCTGTATCAAAGTGTGCCCCTCGACGCTCGCACCTTGTTTTTTGACAGGGGAAGTCTTGGTGGTCAAACTGGGCCACTGGCCCCCCGGACTACAACAACAACGGCTCCCGCCCGAGACTTCCTCCGAATTTACTCAGGACCCCCCCCTCCCGTTTGAGATTTTCTCCCGATTTACTCAGGCACGGCGCTCCGGCTTGAGACTACCTCACAATTTAGTCTGGGTCAAGCTGCGTTGTTGCTCCCCCGGACTACAACAAAAACGGATCCCGCCTGAGACGTCTTCACAATTTATTGAAGAATCGCACTCTCGCTTTGGACTTCTTGGCAATTTACCACCGAACCGCGGCTCCAGCTTGAAATTTCTTGACAATGCAGAATCGTATTATAGAATCGCGCTCTCGCTTGGGACTTCCTCGCAACTTACCACCGAACCGCTTCGCTTGATATTGCCTCACAGTTTATCCAGATGCCGGTCCTCGACACTCAGGAATCGCGCCCCCGCTACATATTGCCTCGTGGTTCAAGCAGGACTCACGCTTCAACGACCCGCCCGCTCGACCCGCCAGTCGGGGTCTGCCCGCCCGAACATCCCGTTAATGACTGCAGTCGCCGCTCGCTTTTCTTCGCCCGCCTTCGATGCCCCTCGCTGCCCGTACTGCTTCCGCGGTCGCCTTCGCTTGCTGCCCTTCGTGGCCCCGTTGCTGCCCTCAGCGGCCCCGTCGCTGCCCTTTGTGGCCCCGCATTATCTGCCCTTCGTGGCCCCCGCTCGCACGCGCCCGTCGTGGCCCCATACGCATGCTCTTCGTGGCCCCGCTGTCACCTTTTGTGGCCCCCTCGCTGCCCTTCGTGGCCCCGGTGCTGCCCTCAGCGGCCCCGTCGCTGCCCTCTGTGGCATCGGATTTTATGCCCTTCGTGACCCACGCTGGCTTTTATCATGATTTACTTGGGAATCGCGTTATCGCTCGAGACTTCCTCGCGATTCATGCAGGACCCACGCTTCAGCAACCCGCCTGCTCGACCTCGTCGCTCGGGCCCGCCTTCGCGACCTGCCCGCTATGGGTCTGCCTACCCAATCTGTCACTTGTTTTCTGCTCCTTGCCCCCCTCCTGCTAATTTGTCTCGTGCTCCATTCTTCTCACTCCCCCTTTCACCCGTCCTCTCTTCCCTTGATTAAGGGGCTGCATTAAATACACGTGGCAGGTAAGGAATATATACCCCCAAGGGGGTACGATCGAAGACGACAAGAGCGGGTACCGAGGGTTTGGGATATACGTATTGGTTGGCACGTGAGCAGATAGGAGCGAGCAGTCTCACAATGATGGCTGTTGTTGTCGTTGTTGTTGTTGTTGTTGTTGTTGTTGTTGTTGTTATTGAGCTCTCATTTCTGAAGAATAGATTTTGCTCTTCCCCCCTCACCAGTGCATGCTGTTTTTCTCCATCAAGGTGTGCCCCTCGACGCTCGCACCTTGTTTTTTTGACAGGGCAAGTCTTGGTGCTCAAACAGAGCCCGTGGCCCCGCGGATTACAACAACGGCTCCCGCCTGAGATTTCCTCCAAATTTACTCAGGACCCCTGCTCCTGAGACTTCCTCACAATTTACTCAGGATCGGTACTCCCGCTTGTGACTTCCTTCGCGATTGAATCAAGACTTCCTCACAATTTGATCAAGACCCCCGCTCCCGCCAGAGAACCCTTCACATTTCATTGAGGAATTGCGCTCTCGCCGGTGACTTCCATGTATTTGTTCACAAATCGCGCTTTCGACGGTCAGGAAACACGCTGCGCCAAGGACGCCGTTACAATTTACTTTGTAATCGCGCTCTCGCCATACTCAGGCATCCCGCTTGACTGTCCCGCCCGCCCGACCCGCCCGTCAGGATATCGCCCGCCCGTCGTGGGCTCCCGCCCGAGACTTCCTTCAGGAACGGCGCTTTCGCCTAGAACTTCCTCGAACGTTCACGCTCTTACCTTCCTTCTCCTCCTCCCTCTCCCTCCTCCCTCCTCCCTCCTCTCCTCCCTTCTCTCTCCCTCTTCTCTTCCCTCATCCTTATCTTCTCCCTCCTCTCCCTCTTTTTTTCCCCCTCCCCTCTCCTGCCTCCTCCCTTTTTTTTTTTTTTCTCTCTATCTCTCTCTCTCTCTCTCCCCCCTCTCTCACTCTCTTTCTCTACCTCTCTTATCTGTCTTTCTCTCTCTCTCTCTCTCTCTCTTTCTTTATGCCTCTAATCAACAGCCCCCCTCTTCGCGCCTTCTCTCCTGGCTTTTTCCCTCTTCCTTCGTCCCTCCCACTACCTTCCTCTCACTCTCTCTCGTTCTCCCGCTCTTCTTTCTGCAAGGCCCACACCAATTCCAATGGCGGGCGCATGTACGCCCACGAAGGTCTCTCCGCCTGTCTAAGCCCGCCGCCCCCCGCAAAGAGAAATAATCCCCCCACAGGGGGTGTGATCGAAGACAAAACGGGCGGGTATCGAGGGTGTGGGGAACTCGTTTTGAATGACACGCGGGCAAGTAATTCTCTGTCTTGAAAAATAAGTATTGTTGATCCCCCTTCGCCGGTGCATGCTGCTGTTTCTTCATCCAAGTGTGCCCCTCGACGCTCGCACCCGTTCTTTTGACAGGGGAAGTCTTGGTGCTCAAACTGTGCCCCTGGCCCCCAGATTACCACAACAACGGCTTCCCCGTGAGACTTCCTCCAAATTTACTCAGGACACCCCCGTCCCGTCAGAGACTTCCTCACAATTAACTTAGGATCGGTGCTCCCGCCTGCGACTTCCTCGCAATTTAGTCAGGACCCCCGCTCCCATCCGAGACTTCCTCATAATTTACTCAGGAACGGCGCTTCCGCCTGAGACTTCCTTGCAATTGAGCCAAGATCGATTTGCAATTTAATCAAGACCCCCGCTCCCGCCAGAGAGCCCTTCACATTTCATTGAGGAATTGCGCTCTCGCCTGTGACTTCCATGTAATTCATGCACAAATCGCGTTTTCGAAGGTCAGGAAACACGCTTCACCAAGGACGCAGCCTTGCTTCGGAATCGCGCTCTCGCCATACTCAGGCATCCTGCTTGAATGTCCCGCCCGCCCGACCCGCCCGTCAGGATATCGCCCGCCCGTCGTGGGCTCCCGCCCGAGACTTCCTTCAGGAACGGCGCTTTCGCCTAGGACTTCCTCGAACGTTCACGCTCTTACCTTCCTTCTCCTCCTCCCTCTCCCTCCTTCCTCCTCCCTCCTTTCCTCCCTTCTCTCTCCCTCCTCTCTTCCCTCATCCTTATGTCTCACTGCCCTATCCCCTCTCCCTCCTCTCCCTCCTCTCTTCTCCCTCCACTCTCCTGCCTCCTCTCTCCCTCTTTTTTTCCCCCTCTCTCTCTCTCTTTCCCCCCCCCTTCTCTGTCACTCTCTTTCTCTACCTCTCTTATATGTAATTGTTTGTTCTCTCTCTCTCTCTCGCTCTCTCTCTCTCTCTCTCTTTTTTTTTTTTTTTCTCTCTCTCTCTCTCTCTCTCTCTCTCTGCCTCTACTCAACCGCCCCCCTCTTCGCTCCTGCTCTCCTGGCGTGTTCCTTCTTCCTTCGTCCCTCCCCTTCCCTTCCTCCCACCCTCTCTCGTTCGCCCCCTCCCTTTTGCAGGGCCCACACCAATTCCAATGGCGGGCGCATGTACGCCCACGAAGGATTGTCCGCCCGTTCAGGTTTGCCCGCCAGTCCAAGCCCGCCGCCCCCCGCAAAGAGAAATGATCCCCCCAAAGGGGGTGTGATCGAAGACAAAAAGGGTGGGTATCGAGGGTGTGGGGAACACTTTTTGAATGCCACACGGGCAAGTAAAAGCGAAAAGCCTTAGAATGATTGTAGTTGTTGTTGTCGTCGTCGTCGTCGTCTTGTTGTTCTTGTTGTTCGATATTTCCCCACAGCCCAAGTTCGAATGCTCGCGCGGGAGGTCGTCATAATTTATACAGGAATCGCGCTTTCGCGTGGGACTTCCTCGCGATGTATTGCGAAGGCCTTACGGCCAGTGCCGCCGACCCTGAAGGGGAACGACGACGGCGGCGGCGGCGGTAGCGACGACGACGATGCTGACGTGGGTTGAGTCCTCAAACGTGCTTCTTGGGGTTTCTTCCGAGCGCTCTCAGGGGCCTCAGGGGGGATGTTTGGGGGCCCTTGGGAGCCTCTTGGGGCCTCTTTGGGCTTCCTGGGGGCCTCTTGGGGGCTTTTCGGGGCTGAGGGCTCGAAATGTCCGTTCGGGTCCCCCGTTTGGGCACTCTCTTGGAACCGTCTTGGGGGCCTCTTGTGCCGTCTTGGAGGCGTCCTGGGCCGTCTTGGGGCACTCTTGGGCCGTTTGGGGACTCTCTTGGAGGCCTCTTGGGCCGTCTCGGGGCGACCTTGGGGGCCTCTTGGGCCGTCTTGGCGCGTGGGGAAGCGGGAGAGGCGAGAACGCCAAAATTCTTGGAAAACGTATGGGAAATCCATGATTTTTGCCTTTTGGGGCTCTCGTGGGAACCGTTTCTGGAGGCCTCTTGGGGCGTCTCGCAGGCCTCTTGGGCCGTCTGGAGTCCGTCAAGGCGTCTTGGACAGATCATTCGGCGATTCGGGGCCCTCTTGGATCGTCTTGGGGGCCTCTTGGGGCACTCTTGGCCCGTCTTGGGGCTTTTTTGGGCTCCCGGTTCCCCGGAGGGGCGGCGTAAAAACCCGGGACCCCCCCCGGGACCCACCCCGGGACCCCCCCTCCGCCCCGGGCGGGGAAGGGATCAAAGGGAAGGGACTTCCCTTCGACTCAATTACGACGTTGCTCAATTTCGCTTTGGACTGACACGCTTCAGGAGGAGGCCGGGAGAGGGGTAGAAGCAACGACGCTGTGGGGAAAGGGGAAGGAACGACGACGACGACGAAGAGGGAACAGACGGAGAAGCCTCTTCCACATGCCGACAGGGTCGGCGGATTCAGACGCCGCGCCCTCGACCTTCAGGAGCCACGCTTTCGTTGTGGTGGTCCTTGCGATTTATTTGGGAGTCGCGCTGTAGCTCGAGACTTTTTCGCGGTTCGTGCACAATTCACGCTTCAGCAACCCGCCTGCTCGACCTGGCCGCCTGGGCCCGCCTTCCCGGCCCGCCCGTTCTTGCCTTTGTCCCTTCCTTCCATCCGCCTGTTTTTTCCGTTGCGTTAGGGGCTGCACGAAATACGCGTTGCAGGTAAGAGAGGTATATACACGCCAGGGGGTACGATCGAAGACGAAGAGGGCGGGTACCTAGGGTTTTGGATATACGTGTTCATGGCCCGCAAGCAGATACGAGCGAACAGTTTCGCAATAATGGATGAGGTTGTTGTTGTTTTCGTCTGTTTTTTATTTCCCCCAGAATAATAATTGTTATTCGCCCAGTGATCAGCGTGTTTCAATTGAACTTCCCATCCTGGGGCTCGCACCGTGTTTAATGTCAGGGAACGTTTGTGCTCAGTTTCTCAGGAATCGCGCTCTCGCGTGGGGGTTCCGCACAATTTACCCCGACGACGCGAAGCCACGCTCTCGCTGTGGCCTTTCTCACGATTTATTTGGGAGTCTCGCTGTCGCTCGAGACTTCTTCGCGGTTCATGCACAATTCGAGCTTCAGCAACCCGCCTGCTCGACCTGGCCGCCTGGGCCCGCCTTCCCGACCCGCCCGCTAGGGTTTGCCCGCACGATCTGCCCGTCTGGTCCCGCCACGTGTCTTCTGCTCCTAGCCCCCTTCCTGCTAATTTCTCTCGTGCTCCATCCTTCCCCCTTGTCCCTTCCATCCGTTCTTTGTTCCCGTGTGTTTGGGGTTGCATTAAATGCGCGTGGCAGGTAAGGAAGATATGCCCCCAATGGGGTACGATCGAAGACGAAGAGGGCGGGTACCGTGGGTTTGGGATAGGCGTGTTGAGTGGCACGCGAGCAGGTAAGGGCGAGCATCTTGAACTTCTGGTTTTGTTGTTGCCGCTGCTGCTGCTGCTGTTATTTGTCTTCCCCGCAACGTTCCCATTCTGAGTGTCCGTTTGTTGTGTTGTGTGGGGTGTTCTTCTCAGGGGCCAGCCGCGCGCGCTCTTCTCCCTTTGAGTGTTCCTCCGTCCCGTCGCTGCGCGCGAGGCCGCGATCGCAACAAAACTGTGTGTGTGTGTGTGTTTCTGTCTGTCTGTCTGTGTGTGTGTGTGTGTGTGTGTGTGTGTGTGCGCGTGCGTGCGTGTGCGTGCGTCCGTGCGTGTCTGTGTGTGTGTCTGTGTGTGTGTGTGTGTGTGTGTTCGCTTTTTCTTGGGACTTCGCAGGGGAGGTGCGGGACGCACGCCAGGGGGAGGTCCAGGGATCGACTTGGAGCCTCTTCCAGGACCCGCCACGGCTCTCCTTCCCCGCCCCCTCCTCTGCTGCCTTTCCCTTCCTCCTTCCTCCTCCCTGTTGTGATTCAACCTTTGGTTCGAGGTTTCGATTGTGTCCTGGAAGGCGGTGCTCAGCATAGGGCCACAAGCCAGCGACCCCTCATCTTGGCAATAACCCTTCGCCGCGCCGCCAGGCGCGTGGGCAGGATGGGCGGGGCGCGTTGCACGAGACTTCACCGCGAGGGCCGCAGCCCAGGACCTTCAAGCTTGCACGTTTCAGCAGCTACTCGAACGGACGGCGGGCCGTTCTGCCTCTAAGGGTGCGCTCGCCTCAGAGCCGCGCGCATGCGTCTCGTAGGTCCCCGGCAGCTTCATGTGTGGAGGGTGACTCTTCTACAGCTGGGGCACTCGTCTTAGCGCGGCGTACATTCGTCTGAAAGTTCCCAGCAGCCTGGAATGTCGCGATCGGTGCCTTTTCAAAACGGGGCGCTCGCTTGATACGGCCTCGCACTTGATGGCCAGAAGCGTGAGCATATGCGGCAGCCGTATGCGTGGAGGGCTGCTCCTTTTCGAAACGCACGATGGCCTGGTACTCTCTGAGCGCTTACGACCCGACCTGTCAACGTGTGCGATCGTTGTTCTGAAAGAGGGCGTCTCCGTTTCAACATGAGGCTCGTGGACGGCTCGCCCTCTGACTGTCCGGTCCCATGCGTTGCTAGAGTCATCTAGCAATTCCTCACAACGGGGCTCTCTTTTGAAGGAATGGATCATGGGGCGGTCGTCTTCCAAGGGGGCGCCCTCCCCGTAGTGAAAAGGAGTCCTTGTATGGACCGTTTGGGGAGGGGACTTCGGGTGGGAGGGTGTAGTGCAGCATCGGTAACAGTTCTTGGGTCTACTGTGGTGGTCGTCGTCGTCGTTGTCGTGCGTTGGACAGCGTTGTCCCGTATGAAGCTTGTTTGGCCCGCCTCCACGAGCGAATCCGAGCTCGTGAAGAGGCCCGTCGGAGGCCCTAGTGGGGCGGCGTACACCTGTCGCAAACATCATCTTCGATGGTGCACCACCCCAATTCTGTATTGGGCTGGCCCCTTCCTCCCTGGACGTCCCTGGGAGCCGTCTCATTTCATCTCATCTCATCCTCCTCCTCCTCCGCATGCGCCTTTTCCCCCGCGCGGGGGGAGGAGGGAGGAGGAGGGAGGGGCAGATGAAAGAGGAGGGCGAGGATCAGGAGGAGGAGGAGGAGGCGGAGGCGGAGGAGGAGGAGGAGGAGGAGGAGGAGGAGGAGGAGGAGGAGGAGGAGGAGAGGAGGAGGAGGAGGAGGAGGAGGAGGACGAGGAGAGGAGGAGGAGGAGGAGGACGAGGTCGACGAACGAGGGAGCTCTTCGGGCCCGAGCGCTGCCCGAGTCTCGCCGAGAACCCCCCGCAGCGGGCGGCGGCCTCAGCAGACGGCCGCCGCCGCAGGTGAGGGTCGGCTCGACCTGGCTAAGCTCCTCCTCTCCCCCTCCTCCTCCTCCTCCTCCTCCTCCTCCCTCCTTCCCCTCCTCCTCCTCCTCCTCCTCCTCCTCCTCCTCCTCCTCCCTCTTGGATCTCGGAAGGTCCACGCCGCGCTGGCGCGGCGGATGCGCGTTCCAGGTTGGAACTTCATCCGTCGCCCAGACAAGGCCGAAATTCGGGAGCCTCGAGACGGGGGTCAATGCAAACGGGGGTCAGCCAGGGCGCCGGATCCTGCAGGATCCTGCGGAGACCCCCTCTGGCTGACCCGGGTTAGGGAGCCGCTCGTGGCCGCGGGGCGGCCGCGCCTATTGGCTGACCCGGGTCTGCGAAGGCCTGCGTTGCAGTTTTTTTTTTTCTCTGCATTGCAGTTTTTTGGTTTCCTGCTGACCTGGGTCTGGACTGACCCGGGTCAGAAGATCCCCGAGAGGTCGGCCCGAGGAGGGTACCCTAATCTAGGCCTCCCAGATGGGGTCGGAGTAGATGGGGTCGGAGGCTCGCACCGCATCGCCGATGCATCGGCGATGCATGGGCGATGCGGCTCGATGTGGAGACTGTGTTTCCCCACGCCGGCGTCGCCGATGCATCGCCGATACATTTCCGATGCATCGGCGATGCATCGGCGATGCGGCGCGATCCCTCGACCCCATCTACTCGGACCCCATCTGGGAGGCCTCGACCTAAGGTTCTTCGTGTTCGTTGGATGTTCTTGTTCGGTATCGTTTAACCAATCCCCTTCCCCTTCCCCATCCCCTTCGAGACCCTCACCACATTACCCCTCAGTTGGGGAGACACCCCTCGAAACCCGAAGGGAACGACCTGTATCCCTATCTAGAGGGGTAAATCGGCCATTGGGGCCCACGCCACGCCGCTGGGGATGGGGATCAGGTAAACGATGCTCACTTGTGCATCCTGGGGGAGGGTACCAGGCCAGCGGAGGGTCTCGTGTTCTCAAGGGACGTTCTTCTGTCTCAGGTCCGGTCGCATCGAATATCGAGATCGAGGATCTGGACGACGCGGCAAACATCTCCTAAGAAGCAATGTTTCCGCAAGGTTTCCCGCGCTTGTCTTCCGCCGCAATGTAGCGCTCCTGCAAGCCACCGCTCGCAGGACAGCCTCTCGACGTGGCTGGACGCTTCAGTACCACTGGTGTGCAGGGGGCGCTCGAACTGGCTACGCAGCGTGGTTGCCTCCCGACTGCGCAACGGAGCTTGTCATCGTGCTGTTGTTTCCGCTCCAGCACTGCCGTGAGACACACACAGACACACACAGACACACACACAAACACACACAACACGCACACGCACACGCACACGCACACGCACACGCACACGCACACGCACACGCACACGCACACGCACACGCACACGCTCACACGCACACGCACACGCACACGCACACGCACACGCACACGCACACACGCACACGCACACGCACACTCACACGCACACGCACACGCACACGCACACGCACACGCACACGCACACGCACACGCACACGCACACGCACACGCACACGCACACGCACACGCACACGCACACGCACACGCACACGCACACGCACACGCGCACGCGCACACGCCACACACGCACACGCAAACGCACACGCGCACACGCACACGCGCACACACGCGCGCACGCGCACACGCACACGCACACGCACACGCACACGCACACGCACACGCACACGCACACGCACACGCACACGCACACGCACACGCACACGCCCACGCACACGCACACGCACACGCACACGCCCACGCCCACGCACACGCACACGCGCACGCGCACGCGCACGCGCACGCGCACGCGCACGCGCACGCGCACGCGCACGCGCACGCGCACGCGCACGCGCACGCGCACACTCACGCGCACGCGCACGCGCACGCGCACACGCACACGCACACGCACACGCACACGCACACGCACACGCGCACACGCGCACGCGCACGCTGCACACGCACGCAGCACACGCACGCGCACACGGACACACGCGCACGCGCAACGCGCACGCGCACGCGAACGCGCACGCGCACGCGCGCACACGCGCACACGCACACACGCACGCACGCACGCACGCACACACACACACACATTCACACACAAACACACACACACACAAACGCACACGCACACGCACACGCACACGCACACGCACACGCACACGCACACGCACACGCACACGCACACGCACACGCACCCGCACACGCACCCGCACACGCACACGCACCCGCACACGCACACGCACACGCACACGCACACGCACACGCACACGCACACGCACACGCACACGCACACGCACACGCACACGCACACGCACACGCACACGCACACGCACACGCACACGCACACGCACACGCACACGCACACGCACCCGCACACGCCCACGCACACGCACACGCACACGCACACGCACACGCACACGCACACGCACACGCACACGCACACGCACACGCACACGCACACGCACACGCACACGCACACGCACACGCACACGCACACGCACACGCACACGCACACGCACACGCACACGCCCACGCACACGCACACGCACACGCACACGCCCACGCCCACGCACACGCACACGC